>WYDI02034088.1:0-57943 GCA_009867235.2 Psittacus erithacus | reverse complement strand
GGGCCACAAGGATGATCAGGGGACTGGAGCACCTCCTGTATGAAGACAGGTTGAGAAAGTTGGGGCTGTTCAGCCTGCAGAAGAGAATGCTGCGTGGAGACCTCATAGCAGCCTTCCAGGATCTGAATGGGGGCTATAAGGATGCTGGGGATGGACTCTTCATTAGGGACTGTAATGATAGGACAAGGGGTAAAGGGTTAAGACTTAAACAGGGAAAGTTTAGATTGGACATAAGAAGGAAGCTCTTTACTGTGAGGGTGGTGAGGCACTGGGATGGGTTGTTCAGGAAAGCTGTGAATGTTCCATCCCTGGTGCTGTTCAAGGCCAGGTTGGACAAAGCCGTGGGTGCCATCGTTTAGTGGGAGGTGTCCCTGCCCATGGCGGTGGGGTTGGAACTAATTGATCTTAAGGTCCTTTCCAACCCTAACTATTCTATGATTCTAAGGCAAAAAGCTACAGGTTCATAGCACTGGGCAGGGAGAAGAGAAACCTTCCTATTCAGAAACCCTGCATTTGAGGCAGATGTAATACTGGGGTTCAAAGAATTCTACAAAACCCTGAGCTCATAACACCCAGAGAGAGCCTTTCACACAGTGACATCACTGATTTCTTCCTGTTGATGTTGTTCCTGTTAATGGCCTGATGTATTCACTAAGTCAGAAAGAAGGACATCATAACTACCTGATTAGGGCATTCTAATTGAGACATCTTTGAAAATCTTTACTCCCATCTGACTAACAAACTACTTAAAAAAAAAAGACGTAATTTCCAAATTAAACAGTGACAGTAGGATTGATATAAGGCAATCCATAGTAGAATGTCCTGCAGCATGGCAGTCAGTAGTTTTTCCTAAAAGCTGAAATACATCTGTTCAAATCTCCTTACTTTAAGAAAGAATCAATGAACAGGTCCTAGACATCCCCAATAAATCTACTAAGAAAAGGACTACAGAATCTACGACAGACAAAAAGATTTTTCAGTGATTTTGAGAATCTCTGAAATGTTCCCCAGAAGTATAAAATAGCAGGGACTTTTTTTTTTTTTTTTGGGAGGGTCGCGTGTGGAAATAAAACAACACAAAAAAGTATTTTGGATTTATATCAACAGCTTGAATTGTTAATTTTTGGTTACCAAGATGAAAGGATCAGTTACACAATCCTAACACACACAGTACTGGCTGTTGATACAGAAATGTAGGTGTGTACATGCAACAGCTCTTTTCATCCATTTCTGCACTCTAAGCTCCTTAGAAGATCACCTGGAGATGGAGCTGCCCCCTACTTTGAAGCATTCCAAAACACCTCCACCAGCAGACTTGCTCCAATGACCTGCTATGCTGCAAGATAGATGCCTCCTTCTGTCTTTTTCATAATGACAGGGTATGCCTAAAATTCACTGTGAATTATAACCTTAGAAATAAGTCAAGTCTAATGAAAATTCATTCTTGAACCTACTGAAAAACACCTGTGGAAAAACAAAAGAAAAGCCCTTACCATGTGGATCCCGAGAGACCAGCAATGTAAGTTGAACAGTCTAAAATTCCTGATTCATAAAGTGCTTTCATGACTCCAGCAAACCCTACCATGGCACGAAATCCACCTCCTGAACCCAATATCGCTATCACTGGTACCTGCATAAATGAAAAGAGTAGCATATCACCACATTAATTCTGATAAAGACTTTAAAGTAGTAAATAAACATTATTCATCAATCACTGGCCAAACATACCAGCCTTGAGCAATTAATAGGTCACCATCCAGAGATCCTCACCGCAGTGAAGAAACCTGTGCTTTTCCAAACCTGTGCACAAGAGTTCTAACAAGCCAAGAAGAAGCTATTCTGCAGGTTTTTAGCAGTATGTGTGCAAAAGAATGGCAAAATACTTTAATAAAGCACTTTGAGATATGACTTTTAAACACTGTACATAGAACAGAACAGTACTGCAATCCTACCCATGAAGTTATCAGTCCCCCCTAGGCTGTCTAGGCCCAAGAGTGACGAACAATATTTGTGTGTCATACTCAGTACCCTTCTGCCATCCAGAGCTGGATGTCAGGAGTACTTTTGGACTATGGCATGGGAGGAGAGCGCTGCTGAACAGAGTCAAAGGAAGCCGTGAGAGGTTTTGCCAAGGTGGAACGCTCACAGAGGGCCAGAACAGACTTCCTTCCAGCTTTCTATTTATCTTGTACCCAGGGACCATCAGCAACCAGGAGGTGCAAACAGACGGCATATAACAAAGCACCTGGCATGCAGGGATATAAAGGGGATTTTAATAAACTTAAATTCATGCAGGCAAGAAGGAAGATATGACTGAGGCAACACAAGGGCAGGAAGACAGCATGAATTCCCAGGAGAGGGAGAGCTGACAGCTTGCTACAGCTTACAGGCAGTAAGAGATGTCTCCCCTTTCACCTGCAGCTCTTAGCCTCAGTTCAGAGCCCTGGTGACAGAGAAGGAACAAATGTTGTTAGGGAGGATTTTGGACCAGATACCACAGGGTACTGGATAGGAAACAGTGCTACAAGTGACAGTAGCTGATAACTTCCTCTTCTGTGGGACACAGGCCAGCCAGACTGACTGCTAAGGGAGGTCTGCTGCTTGCCCAGACTCCAGATCCATGACAGCAGTGGGAAATGGCTGAGTCTGACCTGGCCTTCTAGATGCTACTCCTTGCTGCTCATCCATGTGGGCAACAGTGATACACAGACGACACTAAGCAAATGAGAGGTGCTTTGCTCTGTCTTGGAGCAAGAATGAGGGGCTGTCATGGCTTAAGGCCTGCAACGCAGCCCACTCACTGCCTCCACCCCCTCTTCCCTCGGCTCCCGGAGGGATGGGGAAGAGAATAGAAAGAATACAACTCCCACAGGTTGAGACAAGAACAGTCTGTAACACAAATCACTGCTGCTACCACCAATAATAATAATGATGAAATAACAAGAGAAGAGAATACGACTCACTACCGACCGATACCCAGCCCCACCACAGCAGAATCTCCAGCCCTTCTGGGTAGCTGCCCGTTACATCCTGGACATGACATGCTGTAGTATGGAATACCTCTTTAGTTAGCTTGGGTCAGGTGTCCTGTCTCTGCTTCCTCCTGGCCTCCCCTCCTCCCTGGCAGAGCATGAGGCTCAGAAAGTCCTTGGTCAGTGTAAACATTCTAAGCAGTAGCTAAAAACATAGGTGTTATCACCGCTATTCCCAGACCAAACATCAAAAACACAGAACAGCCCCAGCTACTAAGAAGGAGAAATGATGGCTGCTACTGCTGAACCCAGGACAGGGGCATAAGCACCTGATGCCTGTGGACTTGATTTTTCGAGTCTCGAAGATGAATGGTTCAAGCAGATGCTATCAGGGTCCGGTGGCATCACTAGTGAGACTGCTGCCTACTTGACCAAGAAGCTTTGCTTGCTGATGAAGATGGTCCATGGGAAAACAAAGAATCCACCTGACAAACAGAGTGAGAAACACCTTCATGGACGGACTTGCTAGTCTAATAAGACAGACTTGAGACAAACTTTGATAACGGGGACCTAAGTGAGCTAAGGGTGCAAATGCATCTGCAGGCTCCTGCTCAGAAAGAAGAGTGTTCAAGGCTTATGTCAAATATCTCAATATTAATGCACAGAGACATCAAAGAAGAAAAGCTGGAAGTTCAAGTGCAGTCACAGGTCTGTGACATAATCAGAATGCCACAGACTTGGTGGGAGAGCACACATCTAGCACACTGTCACGGAGGGGTAGAGGCTGGGAAGACAGGCAAGGGAGAAGGGTGTAAGGGGGTTCTGCTCTACAGAAAAGCATGCCCTTGATTTCACAGAACATCAAGATGCAACCAGAGACACGTCTTTTGGGAGCTCCTGGGACATGATCAGAAAGCAAGTAACGCTAGGGATGTTGCAGCAGTCAGATTCAGACTGCTGACCAATGGGATGATGTGGGTACGTCTCTCTCTATAAAAACAGAAGATTCCTGATCTGGCTGTGGTCCTCACAGAGGAATTTTAATCCCCTTCTGAAAGGTCAGCATTGTGCAAGCCATCCAGGAAGTCTGCAGGCAGCCTTGGTGACAATTTCCTAATGCTGGAGGGACTGACTAATGCTGTACCTCGCCTGCTGCTCACGAATAGTAAAAAGACAGGGGCAAATGCTGCCACCAGGAGCTGCTTGGGCTGCAGTCCTCACAAAGTGACAGAGTTCAGGATCAGATCAAGGTTAGGAAATGAGCATCAGGGTTATGACTCTGGAATTCACTAAACTCTGTATTGTTCTGGGACTTACTAGGCAGAATCCCCACAGTTTTCTCTATCAGCCTTAAATTGAGTATTGCCAATAGCACTCCTTCTAGAGACAATCGGGATTTGCTGACCTCCAGAGGTCCCTTCCAAACAGTATTTCTACAACTCTGCTACATCACACTCTTTATTCACTACTACTTGCTAATAGGGCACAATCACTGCACATAGTCCTCCACTTCAGGTTCCTTACAGGAACAGAAAGTTAATGCCTGATTTTTTTGATTCTTCAGGTCAAGTAGTAAAAAATATATATATATAGTGAAAGTAAAATGCTATCATTATGCCCCTCCTTAGCTTCCTGTCTACTGAAATAATGTATAGAATTTCAAGTTCAGTTCATTTGCACAGATGTCTGGCAGTGCTTCAGACCTAAAAATGCAACCAGTAGGTCTAAAATTGTGTGAACAGACCACGTCAGATCTCAGCATTAGTAAGTTGTTGCCCCCATGATATCCTGTTACTTAAAACTCTAATTGCCTGGTATTTGAATAATTAGTATTTATTTTAAGAAGTCACCACTTGTAGCAAGATATATAAGTAAAAATATACTAAGAATTTCTTTGGAATGTCTGTCCTTCTTATCAACAATGCAAAATAGAGAAGATATTAAATTTAGTTATCAAACAAACTATTCAGTTACAAGACCACAGAAATTCTAAACACAATCCAAACACCAGCTTTAATCCAAATTGTATCTTTGTGACAGAGCCAAAAGCAGCAAAAGTAACTAATCAGAAACAGAAGAGAGAAAAATAATATTTTGATTAGGAGTTTAAGAACATAATTTATAATAAAACTATCTGATACTACTACATGGCATGAAAACAGTTCTAAATTTACAACCAGTTTGCAAAAACTACAGGAGAGGTAAGAAGAACATATGTGTACCTGCACAACGATTCAGCTACCAAGAGATAGCAAAGTCAGCAAAAGCAGACCTAGCTACATAGAATCATAGAACAGTTAGGGTTGGAAAGGACCTTAAGATCATCTAGTTCCAACACCCCTGCCATGGGCAGGGACACCTCACACTAAACCATGGCATCCATGGCTCTGTCCAACCTGGCCTTGAACACCACCAGAGATGGAGCATTCACAACTGGGCAGGTGTAATAATGCAGCTGTATATTTTTTTAGAACATGTTCCATTCAAATCCCACAGCAATAAAAGCTTCTCAAAGACAGAAAAATCTTTCTTTGAACATTCTGGACTTAGTATTTTGTCCTCAAGAAAAATGCTAAATAATAACCATTTTTTATTACTAATAATAGAAAAGTCATTTGTTGAAAATGTATCTACAGGGGTTTTATTTTATACTTCTTTCCCTCTTACTTCCCAGCCCTGACTTCAAACCTGTTCCCTTCTACTGCATATTTTTCCCAAGTACCTAGAAATAAAATAAGTGAAATAAAATGAAACAAAAATTCACTTGCTACCATCCTCAAGTGTTTTAGACTAAGCAAAGTTATCATCTGGTTCCGTTTCCAAAACCTAGAAAAATTTTCCACTGTTCAGTGGTGACAAGGTAACAACCCTTTGGTTGTTACTAAGTATAAAAAGAATAACATAGCTGTGCAGAAAGGCCCTATCTGATCAAACTGGTAATCAATCAGTCAAAATTTTCACCAATAGGCAATTTAAGGTGCCAATGGATTGGATTAGTTATCAGAAAAGAAACCATGTTGCTACTGAGTTCAGTTTCTTTCTTCAGATTCCACACTCCAAGCCATGAAACATCCTTGTGGACTGAAAACACACAATCACATGGAAATAAACATGCACGATGACCAGGTAAGTTGAGACATTTCTTGAGGCTTCCAGTCCTCAAAAACTGCTGATTCTCGATGCAGTAAGATTATTTTATTATCTTCTTCATAAGTGTTAAGCTTTAGTAATAGAAACCACAGGTATTTACTGGCATTAGCATTCGTCAGGCACCTCCACAGATAGCTATCTATCAAAAAAATGACAAAACAAAGGTAAAGATTTAGCACATTCCTGTTTTGTTAAGCCAACACCCCAGTAACAGAGCAGTTGCTTTGAACAGAAGAGCCATTTTACTAATCACAAATTTAATAATGTACATTAGGCTTTGAAAGCTCTTTACAAACACCACCTAATTAACCTACACTGACAAATCCCAACAGGATGAAGACGGTGGTTTGCAAGCCTGGAAAAAGTGTGAGAGAACACTTCCAAAGCACCACTATTCAACAAATCTATTCATCAGTGAAGTGGCATGAGCACAAGGGAAAACCTGAGTTTTCTTCACGATGCAGAGAAACCCGTAAGAAAGATCAACAAAAAATGCCAAGGAGTCACTAGCATCCTAGCTACAAATGCTTCCTGTATACTTAGTCCACAGACATTTTAGAAACATAGATTCCAATACTGGAGAAGCATGGGTATACAGAGAGTTAGGGGGATATACAGTACCTCTTTATTTCCACTTGATACCAAAGCAAAGTACAAAGAGCTGCAATCACTGCTTTCTTTTCTAGAAATGAATTCAACAAAAGAGCTCTAGAGCAGAGGCAGCAGCTTAAGTAAGCTTCCCATGGTAAACCAAGCTGTTAAGTTGTGAAAAAATAACTGAAGAGAAGCATCAGTCAACTGAATACAAATTGTCAGGTGGCGAAGGTTAAGAGCCCTTTCCAGCTTTGCAGAGGAAGGTAGAACACATTTCCAAGCAGGTAGGTCTGTTAAACTAGCTTTCCATCTGCAATTCAGTTTCCAAGTTTTCTTGTCATATTTAAGGGCAAGAAATGGTAAAATGTGAAGTTACACACACTCATCTGACAAGTTCCCTATAGGATGAATAGGGCAGAGACAGAGGGGAAGCAGCGGCAGACAGAGTAGATAGATAGGAAAAAGAACTAAGAAGCCATCTCACGATTGAGAAAGAATGGAGAAAAGACAGGATACCAAGGTGTGCACACTTCTCCATGTACACATGCTGGGGTTGACACATTCCACTCTTTGAGGTACTCTGAACCCCAAGTCCTCTGAACCCCAGTAAAACTGGGGCAGAGGAACTAAACCCATTCAAGCAGATTAACAAACTTAGACCAAAGGGTAAGTGACTCACAAGAAAGTGATGCAGTGAGTCAAGGGTAAAAATGTGAATTGAACTCAAAAGCCTTGGAGACAAAAGCCTGATGCTTTAACCCCTGTTCAAACTGTATAGTTTGGATCCCTGTCAGTTCTGCATAGTTGTGCCCCCTTCTGAACAATCAAAAGGCTGTGCTAGCATGACTCTCTTCTTCCTGTGGTTCATCTGCACAGCACAATGCTGAGGGACCCAGATAAGGTATCATATGAACAAACTCCACTAAACAGGATTTAACAATGAAGTGTTTTGTCAAAACAGCTGTACTGTTTCTAGGATCCATGGGGCAGTGTACAAGCTTGGCTCCATAGAGTTCCACTTCAATCAATGGACTCCTCACCTCAGCAAAAGCTAATTGCTTCATCGTCAAACTAGATATGCAAATCAAAAGGATTTGGGAAACAAGACATGTTTTAAGAAAAGCTAGCTCTGAAAAATGCATCTCAGTCATATTTTCCAGTAATCTGAAAAAAAAAATAAAAAGGTAAAATATATTAAATCTTGGTTTGGAAATGAGTAGTACAGATGATTCTATCCAAATGCCCTGGAAATATACTGCAGAAAATCTGGACAATACCTGTGGTAGAAAAAAATGTTGCCATGGGCTACACAGATGATTATTTGAAAATTGTTCTTCAAATCCAGCCTTGCAGAATTGCATGCTTTCTTTCAGTGATGACAATATTTTTAGAAAATTGTTTAAAGCAACAAAAATTATAAAAATAACTGAGCAATGACACAGGTACAAGAAATCTCATCCTGTGTTTTCAGAATGTATCTTGACAGTAAACATGGAAATTTGGAAGCACTCACTTCCCCTTCCAGGGACATATAATTATTTCACAGGTATTAAAGTCTTATAGCATCCCTGCAAGGCATGCATGTTGCTGTTCACAGATGAAGAAACTTAGATGAACTTTGAGTAAGTGACTTATTTAAGATTAAACAATGACTCATAGCCAGCTAAGAATACTCATAATGTCTCCTGACTTCTGATGCCATGTAAAGACTACAGACATCTTATAAATCCTCCTGCTATCTTCCATCTGCAGCAATAAAAGTAAAAATGACAGGCTAGAAAGACTTAACTATATTTTAATTTGAATAAAAAGGCTTTTTTCATCGCTAGAAGCAGCTAAAAATTCTGACAAGTCAGCTTAGAAATACACACCTGACATACAAAAAATGGGAGGATCACATTACCTCAGTCATTCCTAGGGTTGGTAAGCTTACAATTAGAGATTACTGTCTGGTCTTGGAAGATTCATTTTAACTAATATTTCAGTATTTGAGACAGTGAGGGATACCAAGGGAAGATGATGACAAAAAGAATACGACATCTTACCTAGCATTAACAATAATTCATGCACACATGCCACCTGCATAGAACTGATACTTCAGGCACCGAGTGCACTCCAGTTCTAGCTAGATCTTGGCAGAATACCTGCGTTCTTTCTGGGAAAGATATTATTCTGCTGTAGAAGATCAGACCAATGGCACATTCACAGATATCTGCTCTGAGAGATTTGCATTTAAGATTAGAACATCCAAACTGAAAATTAAAAAACCTTAAAAACATTCCTTTACAATGTGTACATTTTTTAACACTACAAATAAAATAGGTATTATACTTATCAAATTCTTTCATCTTCCTCAGAAAGCTCACACAAGCACATTTTATTAGGCAAGAGTTCAAAAGCATACAACAATAACACAACTTTTTCAAGGGCATGTAAGGATAGGACAAGGGGCAATGGCTTTAAACTGAGAAAGGGGAGATTTAGATTAGCAATTAGGAAGAAGTCACTCACTGTGAGGGCGGTGAGCACTGGCACAGGTTGGCCAGAGAAGCCGTGGCTACCCCATCCCTGGCAGTGCTCAAGACAAGGTTGGATGGGGCTTTGAGCAACCTTGTCTAGTGGAAGGTGTCCTGGCCCATGGCAAGGGGTTTGAAATGACAAGATCATTAAGGTCCCTTCCAAACTAAAGCACTCTATGAACACATCTACCACCTGCTCAAAACTTCATAGAAACTTAAAAGAAATTCCTCCAGTATTGGTTCCAGCTTCTGCAAAAGACTGTCACACTCCGCTTATACTACAAATGCACAGAACAAATCAATATCCATGAATTAATCAACCCAGATTAATTCACTGACTCTGTTCATTGCTCAACACCCCTGACATTAAACACAAGTCTTCCTGTCACAATTCTGGGAGCAGAACAAGAAAGGGAACAAGCAGGGAAGAAACAGGATAGAAAAGCTACTACAAAACAAGTAGATCTGTACCAAGTGTATCCTTCATTAACTCACAATAATGCAGTGTTTTATGAACTCATTGAAAAGACCAGCAGGGTTTGACACCCTTCCTCACTTTGACGCGACCCAAACCACCATCAGTCCGTCTGGATCTGTTGTCTTTAACTTTCTGTTGGCTTGGTATGGAGCATCAGCAAGTTAATGAAAGCTGAAGCTCCTCACATTCTCTAAGAAATAAACTTCATAATCCTAATCATGTAAAATGGGATAAAGGGAAACAACAAAGAATTAAAAAAAATTACTTAGCATTGAAACAGCTCATTTCCTGCCTAATCTTTTAGACACAAAGGCCATACAGCAAGGCCATTTTAAAAGCCCAGGCTGGGTATCAAATATGCAAGGGCAGATTCTGCAGTTGGGCATGTGCCCAGAGCCACCACATGCTTCTTGTGCAGCAGGTATTTTGCACACCCTTTAAGCATTTTTCAGATGACAATCTCAGCTCAGAACCAACACCTTAACAAAGTATGGAAATCAGAATTAGAGCAAAATGAAAACCATGGACTAACCTCCTTTCCCAGTTTTAACCTAGACAAAGCCTGCTAGTGTATAAACAATAAAGAACCAGATAAAAGATACAGCAGTTTATTTAAGGTGCCAGTGCAAATGAAAAGCTGTGATTTCGATCTTATGATGGCATTTACACATATTGTCCTTTTGTCCATAATGGGCATATCTGATTATATAAATGTAACTTCATTTTGGCACAGGATTTTGTCACCTTAAACTTTAAGCTATAAATTCAGAGCACAGGAAAAATTATTCTCCAGCCTAAATGTTGTATGCACTAAAAAAAAAAGAAATATTTTTGGTTCTGCCATCTGTGTTTACACTGAACCTTTTTACCTAATGTGTCTTACTCATCCCTTTAAGAAACAAATGTAGGACTCCAAAGGCTCTTGATGGGAACTCTCCAAACTTACATCACGGGAAGTGGTCAAGTTCTTGCTTTTTTCCTCTCCTAGAAATGATTTCATACTGTGCATGATATTATCTTTTCGCTGGTGCCGAAATTTCTTCTCTTCATCACACAGAGCCATGCTGAACCGGAGATCAGTTGAAGAGCTATTTTGCAAAAAAGACAAGCTTTAACAACAGGCATAATTAAAAAGAGAATTCAAAATACCACCTGGGGAAATACGTGGAAGTAAGAGTAAATCCTAATAAACTTCCATAAGCTGAAACAGATAAAAATAAAAAAATGCAATAAAATGAAATAACATGAAATAAAATAACATGAAATAAAATAAAATAATGATTATTCATTTGACACAATTGCATCAGCTAATTCTACGGAGTGATGGACGCGAAGAACAATGACACACTGCATCTTTACATCTTTAAGACATTTTATGCATTTATAAGACATTTTATGCATTCTATATAGGAAACGTATTGTTTTCATACTAGTGAAAACCAAATGCAAAGGTGCAGCTTCTAATGCTATATAATGTGGTCTTCAAAAAAAACTAAATTAAAATGTAGCAAATGAGTTCACCACGCATACAATTATGAATCTGCAGTGTAGAAATTTGAATTCCCTGCAAAGAACTGTAACGAAAAATTTTCATATATTCCTACTAAAATATACTCTTTGTAAGTTCGAGGTTCATGTTTAGGGAGTAATTTTAACTCTGTATCTATTCAGTCCTACAATGAAAAACTATGGATCTCAGCATGGAACTGGCTGATCACAGGAAAAACTAAGGCTTTTTATCTAGCTTTATCTCCATATTGTGTGATCAAAAATGTACATAGGGCTGCATGAAGACCTCAATACTGTACTTAGAAGCTACAGCTTCCGTTCCCACTTCTTATTTCAGGTATCATCGCAGGATAAATAATTTGAACTGTCACCTCACTTGGACTCACTGAGCCTGTACATCATTCAAAGGGCTGGAACTAAAACAGCTCCCGGCAGCACTGCCTCCAGGAGACCACAGCGGGGAGTGTACAAATTCATCCTGCTATCCACCCACCTCATTGACATTCCCTTATTCACAAAGATGGGGTAAAAATGTTTGTGGATACTTTGACATGTTAGTTACAAGGCAGCAGTTTTAAGAGTCCTTTATGAAAACAGTGAAATGCACCTATTTAGGCACAGAAAATAATTCTTCAGATTAAAAAAATAAATAAAATTATGTAATGAAATAATAGGATTAAGAAAAAGGGGGGAAAAGACCGCCTTGAAGCAATGCTCCATAAAGGCATGTATGATAACTGTAAACAAGAGGTCCATGCAGATTCCAAAATCTGTGCAGCCATCCAAGAGTAATAGAGCAGAACTTGATCAGATCCTTTAGTTTAACATATTTCAAAGCCTACTGCCTAAGAACAGCAAAACATAGCCAAGCATCTTCTGTTTATTTAATGTCAGAGATATGAAATACCTATAATATACACACCCTGGAAGGTTTAGGGGTGGTCTCAAGGACCACCCACATATGCATCTTTGCTAGTACAAAATAATGAGGAGAAATTATCCCTGAGGGATGTTTGTCAGTCACCAGAATCATTATGAAAGACTTCTACATTTACAGTTACAGTGCTCAGCACTGCTATTTACAGTTACAGACAATAAAAAGACTTTAAACGTCTTGTTCTCAGCAACTAATTTTTAGACTTTAAGTCTAAAGTTATTTTTCTTATTACGCCTCAAGGTGATTTTGGTCTTTCACCTAGATAGACTAAGAAAGAGGGAGAAAGACAGCTAGAGAGGGGGAAAAAAAAAGGTAGGCATCTGCTCAGCTTTACACAGGGTGAAATCCTGCTCCTACTAAGATCTTCACCTTTGACTTTAGTACTGCATGGTATTAACACTCAAATACATTTCAGGGGCAGCTTTATAATGAGTATCCATGTGTGCTAAAAGTCAATGTGTGATGCAAAGTTACCACAGAAGGTAAAATAATGAGGATAACAGCTAAACCATGACTTTATTAGAGAAAAGGCCCTTGAAAATGAAAGCACTTAACATACACCAGGACAAGAAATTCACGTATGATGGCCTTGTCCCCGCAAATATTTGGAAAGGACACAGTTGTTAGTACAAGTAATGGTATTTAAGTCAATGATAGAATTAAAATGTGAAAATAACCTTCAATTTTAAAATCTCCTGATTACAGTACATGGTATTTCTGTGTCAAAACGAGAAGCTTTGTAGTGTACCTGACATGATTTTAAGAAAATTCTAATGGAGTAAAATAAGAAAATACCTTTGCTGCTAACATGTTTTCCACCCCTTTTTTTTTTTTAATTAATATGAGACACTTACCATACTTCAAGAGACAATTCCAAAGTCATTTCTGTGACCTAAACAAGAAATATTTAAATATGGTTACACCACTTACAGAGGGAAAAACACCAACACACCAGGAACAGAAACTACTATTGTTAGGACCTTATTTAGAACACTTTTTCTAAAAAGGAGGACATTTCTCAAATACGTGAATGAGTTTCTTTTCTATTTAACTAATTTTTTTACAGCACACAACATGATTCCAAAATCCACCACTAACACTGAATACAGTCGAAAATGCTGCTAGGTCCTGCCTTTCATTCATCAAATCCCACTGTTTCAGCTTTCTTCCACTGACAATCAGGTTTTGGCGGTGCTATTCATCTTTGGCCTGAAGAGATCTAATTGTCTTTACACACTTATGATCCTTTGCTTCTACCACCAGGCCACAGTCTATCTCCCACTTCCTTCCCAGTTCACTGGGTAAACTTCATACGCAACTCGTATCTGACACAAAGACTTGTAAGGGAATGAATTTTCTGTGTTCCTGTCGTGGTTTAAGCCCAGCCATAAATCAGCCATGCAGTATCTCACTCACTCCCCCCCTTCCTCCCTCAGCTCCTGAAGGGAGGGGGAAGAGAATAGAAAGAATGTAACTCCCACAGATTGAGATAAGAACAGTCCAGTAACTAAGGTACAACACAAACCACTGCTGTTACCACCAATAATGATAATGATAAGGGAAATAACAAGGGAAGAGAATACAACCGCTCACCACCAAGCTCGACCAAGCAGTGTACTAGCCCTTCCGGGGAACTCCCAGTTTACATCCTGGGCATGACGTGCTGTGGTATGGAATACGACTTTGGTTAGCTTGGGGTCAGGCGTCCCGTCTCTGCTTCCTCCCAATTTCCCCTTCTCCCTAGCAGAGCATGAGACTCACAAAGTCCTTGGTCAGACTAAACATTTGAGCAGTAGCTAAAAACATCGGTGTTATCAGCACTGTTCCCAGGCCAAAAGTCAAAAACACAGCACTGCAGCAGCTACTAAGAAGAATCAAAATGGCTGCTACTGCTGAACCCAGGACAGTTCCATATGAGACACCAACTGTCTTTCCACAGTTTAATATAATAAATTATCAATCAGGAAGAGTGATTTCTTTCAGGTTTCTGAAAGACGCAAGTAAACTAATAAATGCCACTACAAAATTATTTCACTTGCAGACCACACAGATCCACCTGGCCCATAAGCTATAGGTTGATCTCCTCTGCCTTTCATACAGCAATTTCAGGGGCTGCCTGCAGGCAAAGGTTAAAAAAAATATGGTTAAACCACCAAGTGCATTTAGGCAAAACCCAAGAGTATGAGGCTGCTAGACCTAAGACAGAATGGACAGGCATTTTCATCTCCTGAAGCTCTCTCACATGCAATGGCCATCTACACATTGGTACAGCCTTCTAGGAGCGTAACAGACACACACACAGTGTCTTGTTTTAGTGACTGTAGCTATAAGCGGAATATCCTCCTTGTTTGTCGTATGTGATCACTAGGAATGGAGCTAGAACACCTCAGGCTGAACATTTGCTTGACACTTAAACAGAATAGTTAAGGGTATAGAATTGCAAAGTTGCCTTTGGCCTCCCACATCTCACAAACCTGCCAACAGGCCAGGTAAAACTGGCACTCTGCTACTGCTCCCTGGAATGGAAATGGTAAATGAGGTAGTGAATTAACAGGGTGGTAGAAAAAGGAAAAGGCAAAGAAATAACAAAAGGAGAACATGAAGAAACAGAGTGAACAGTCATTTACAAAAATACTTCAAAGACAAGGTGGCAATTACATTATTCTAGCACCTGATATTACTAATTTAGAAAGCATTTCAGAAATCATGCAGTGATCCAATGGTTGAAAAAAAAATGTACACACAGAGTATTAAATAAACCCTTCAAGAGAAACATTCCAATAGAGAACCAGCATGCTATTTTCTATACCTTATACAGACTGCTGCAGAAATCTCAGGAATACATGTTGTATATACAAATAGTCTACATTGGGCTCAACATGACTTAGTGTTCCCTCACTATTTGCTTATAAATTTCAGTGATTTGGCTTTTTTCACTGAATTTTTATCTCATTCTACATTCTCCACCAAGCTTTGCTTAGTGCTGATGAGAAGTTAAAGCATATCTGCAATGTGGCAATGCCTCATATTATTGGCATCAGCTTTGTAAACTGAGCTCTCAAAATTTATTCCTCAGCGCTATCTCTCTACCTCACCCTGTGCCTGGCAGAACCAGGCAACTGCAGTCAGCCCATACTGTGGCAAAATTCCAACTTCCCTAATTAACTGCTATATCTTACATATCACAGAATCAAGGAATGGTTGAGGTTGGAAGGGACCACTGGGTGTCACGTAGTCCGACCTCCCTGCTCAAGCAGGGTCATCGAGAAGAGCACATTGTTCAGGATTGTGTCAGACAGCTCTTGAATATGTCCAGGGAAGGTGACCTGCTCCAATGCTCAGTCAGGAAACAATGTGATTTCCAATAAATAGGTCTAATCCAGTTATTTGCTGTAACCACACTTTTAAAGTTGTATCACATGGAAAACAGCAGAGCAGTCACAAATCACAACTTCTGATCATATAATAAGCCATAGCCCATAACGGAAATGCAGACAGTATTTATGCACAGTTCTGGTGTCCTCAACATAAGGACAGGAAGCTGTTGGAGCAAGTCCAGAGGAGGGCCACAAGGATGATGAGGAGGCTGCAGCACCTCCTGTATGAAGACAGGCAAAGAAAATTGGGGCTGCTCAGCCTGCAGAAGAGAAACTGCATGGAGACCTCATAGCAGCCTTTCAGGATCTGAAGGGGGCTTACAAGGATGCTGGGAAGGGACTCGTCATTAGGAACTGTAGTGATAGGACAAGGGGTAAAGGGTTAAAACTTAAACAGGAGAAGTTTAGATTGGATATAAGGAAGAAGTTCTTTACTGTGAGGGTGGTGAGGCACTGGAATGGGTTGCCCAGGGAAGCTGTGAATGCTCCATCCCTGGTGGTGCTCAAGGCCAGGTTGAACAGAGCCTTGGGTGCCATGGTTTAGTGGGAGGTGTCCCTGCCCAAGGCAGGGGGGTTGGAACTAGATGATCTTAAGACCCTTTCAAACCAAATCATTCTATGATTCTACATATTATGTGCATACAATATATATGCATATATCATAGAATCACAGATTGGTTTGGGTTGGAAGGGACCTTAAAGTTCATCTAGTCCCCAGCTCCCCTTGTCACGGGCAGAGACACCTTCCATTAGACAATGTGTGAGGGGTATGTTCAGAATGGCCTGTGATATGTTACTCCAATAAATGAAGATATGTTAACATGAGAAGAACAAGCTCAATTATACATAGCTTTAACAACAGTTTTCAGGAGTCACCATGCAGGCAAACAATAACTGTTAAACTGAGTCCCATCTGTTTTGTATACATGCTTAAAGAGAATAATCCAACAAATGAATTACTGCATGTTAACCAGGGCTGTGTTACAACAAACCATTTTTTGAAAGTGAAACATATAATAATAAAATAATTTCTGCTAGCTTTCCAGACCCACAGACATCAGTAGTACAGGCAACATACTGACCAGCAAACTTGGAGTAACCCCTCAAAGGTCAGTCAAAGACTGTTAAATTAAATTGAATCAAACCGTGCAGAAACAGGTTTAGCAAGCAAAAGTCTGAAACTAGACTTTTCTAGAGGATTCTCTGAACAGGGACACTAAGGCAATCAGTGACACTTTTTTTCTTAATTCTCCTCTCAGCAGGACCGTAAGAACATAAATACAGTGAAGCTTCAGAAGAGGGTGTGCAGAGAATAATCCTCACCTGAGATACTCCCTCCTGTGCTGCTAGATATTCAGCTATTTCCTGATTGAAAGGCCATCAACCTTATCCCTGCTATGATACCCTCCAATCCCTTCTTGAATTCAAAACTTAGCTCTATATTAAGAAAACAGGTAGTCTGATGAGATCACAAATAGTCTTGGATTTCCTTTCATCTAGGAACATGCACTTCTGACAAGTATCAAGAGTAGGCCAAATGCTTTTCTTATGATTCAACAAAATGAAAGCAGGAATACTTGAGCAAGATCAGACAGTGAGAGCCATGAGGACGCATCACTTTGCCTTTATAAGCACCATCCTCTAGTGATTTGTGAAGAAGCTTTATCTAACAAGAATGTGGCACAGATAAAGTTCAGACACCTGATAAAAGACTAAAATGTGACACATCCTGTGGTACATCCTGGTTTACACAACAGTTTAGGTCTCTCAGTTCAGGTGTTTTTTCAAGAAATGTCCATCATGTTCAAAACTGCACCAATACAGGCAAAGCTATGAAAGCTGCAACTTACATCATTGAAAGTTAACTGGACCTCCTTCTTCTCTCCCAGTTTCAAAGAAGATATAGGAAATGTGGATGTGCCAAGAGTCTCATCCATAACATAGTTGGCATCCATTAAAGTAACCTAGAAAAGATACATGGGTATTCAATTTTACTTTGATAAATCCCTTTTAAATTCCATAGCCTATGCCTAAAGTAATATGAAGAAAAAATATGGAAAAGGAATAAGCCTAACCCAACCCAGTCAACACCCAGTGCCAATAGACGTGTTCTTTTAAAACAGGATATGCTAATGTACAGTGTAGGTAGCACCTTCAAGGCATTCAATTGCATGATTATGACAATACTATTTAAGAAAGGTTTTTTATTTGAGCATCTTCCTGTCAGTAAATCTCACTATCTTTCTAAGCAGACATAATGACTTCAAAACTGACATATAAAATATACAATTATCTCAAATTTCCAGTTATTAGAAGCTCTCTATGGAGAAACTTATATAGTTTTAAATGTGATATGCCAAAAAACACACAGCAGCTTTTCTGTGGAGATGGAATCCATACATCTTAGCTTTGTATCTACAGACCTAGATCTTTATAGCAATAATTTGGAAAAATGCACAGCATTCCAAATTACACAAAGATTTTCCCTGTATCCAGCCAAATCTTCAAGTCTCTTCCCGTATTCTCCATGCCAGAGCATATACCTTTTCAAAATGCAATACTATCGAAAGATGTATGCGGATACCGCAGACCATTGTTCACTGCTTTTATTTTAATTCATGTGGATCTACATATAGGAGTTTTTTTTCTCTGTGGCAGCCTTCCAAGTTCTCAAGTAAAATATTCAGAAAAAATTTCAAGCTATTGTTTAGATGATTTGTATCAAATAGGTTCTGCAAACTCATTTGGCTTACAATTTTTTTTTCCACTTGGCGGAAATGCGTCTTCTAAAATATCATGTTTGTGGTTTGGGCCATATCTTTTGCATAAAAAAAATAGAATAAAGATACGATCACTTGAATAACTAGTTCCTATATCTGGGTTCAGCCTCTTCTCAGCTGCAAAGAATCTTCTTCATCCTGTGCCACAAGCAACCCTTTGAAACAATGAACTGTATTTTAGGACAGAACTCATTATTTTCATAGGATCATAAAATAGTTTGGGTTGGAAGGGGCCTTAAAAACCATCTGGTCCCACACCTCCCTGCCATAAGCAGGGACACCTTCCACTAGACCAAGTTACTCAAAGCCCCATTCAACCTGGCCTCAAACACAGGGCAGCTACAGCTTTTCTGGACAATGTTAATAGCATCTACATTCTTCTATTTCCTTGCAGACTGCAGCCCATGCTGCAATCTATGAGGGCTGTCTTTTAAAATCAATAGCAAAAACTTCTTAATGGGATTTTGAGGAGCATCTTACACTTCAGAGTAAAAACTGTACTTGGGATGGAGTTAAAAATTTAGATTAAAATAATGTGAGGAGTTGAGGATCGTGGAGTCTGTCTGAGCTTGGGAATTCACAAATAGGTTTTGGGTGGGGAGGTGAGCCTTGCAGAACCTGGCAGCATGCTGTGGCCATACTGCCCTGGAAATCAGTAGCACGCCAGTTCATAAAATTTTCATAAGAACTGCATAAAACCATGATAAAACTTGAGAAATACCTCACAAAATGTTACCCAAATTACAAGAGATGTTTTAGTAGCTGAGGTTTCTCACCCTGGTGGGAAATGAGCTAGTCACATTGTTACCACAGAAGGAACCAAATGAGTCAGGTCTCCACATGGTCAAAAATATCTGAGATCATGTAGCAGTAAGAAATTAATGGCTTGCCAGCTCCTCGGCTTCTTCACATCAGAATACATAGAGATAAGAGTATAAGAAGTAGCAGTGCTCCCAAGAAGGCAGCAGATAACCCACTGACTACTGCTGTTTGTGATTTTAATAATTTATCCTCTACAAATTGTTGAACCAAATTTTGTACTCAACAAATTCACACATTACTAGTGAAGCTGCTAAATTGTAAATACAATCAGATTCAGACCCAGTCTTTATATAATGCCAGGAAACCCAAGGGACTGTATTTTAAGTATTATTTGCTCATCTTTTGAGGTTCATGAGAGCTACCACAGATCACATCAACTATTTAGCCAGCTGCTCCTGAAGATCTTTCAAAGAAGCACAAGATCTGCAAATAGATGGGCAAACAGTCTGCCCCAGGACTTCTGTTAGAATCCACAAATGTTTTTATCAGACAAAACTGAAAAAATTGAAGTAAGAGTACCCAAAACATCACTGGGTGGGCTGCTCAGCCCTTGGCTCCAGGCATATAGGAGACAGCAGGACCATGCTTCTGCTTTTTGTCTCCTCAGGGAGAAGCAGGGAATGAGCAGAGACTTGACTTTACCCTCACCTATTTGCTGTCCTCAATAGTTGAATCAGTGTAGGAAGCAGGGAGAAAATAATTTATGGCTGATGTGAAGAGTACTAAGCTACTAGCCCTCAGGAGCAGTCCAAGAGATGACTCAGAGGCATATCTTATAATGACTCTCAAGGCTACTCCTTGAATAAATTATACAACACCTCTTTCTTAGCACCATGCCTAAAGGCAAACATCAGCCTTTAATGTTTAAAAAAAGTTGTAATCTTGAGACAACAAATGCCATGCACTACAAGCTAGTGTTATGTTAATCTTCCAGACTTCGTTCGATTTCCATTTTCAAAGATGCAGCTCAGCCATGTCATTTACCTCAAGAACATTCTCTTGGTTAGGATCCAAAATGAACTCAAAGGTCTCATTCCACATGGGATTCACATCATTATTGAAATGTTTTGTTCTCTTCCTGCAGTCAGGGGCAGATGGGATGAACAGCTCCACATAAGGATCTGGAGTGTCAACTACAGAGCAAAACACATGTTCAAGTTAGGTATAAATCAAGTTTGGGTTGTAATAATGAATGCAACTATGTGAAACTACAGATCACCTCATGGTCTATGATATAAAATATTCAACTATATATATAACAAATACAATGACGTGAATGATAAAATTACATTAACGATCTCTGCAAAAGAAAGAGACATCATGGTTTTAAAGGAGAGGAAAAAAGCCCTTAACAAACAGAATGACGCTGGGGCTGATTCAAGTTTATTGAAATATATATGCTTCTATCAGTTAGTGGAAATTATATTTAATAACTCATTTCAGCTAAGAGAAAGAGAAAAAGAGCAAATCAAAAAAGCTGACCTTTCAAATAGGAATCAATTGTATTTTGGAAAAGAAACAACAGAAAAATGGGGAGTTTGAAACCACTCAGGAGGTTCTGTATACACATCAGGGCAGAATGGAAGCAAAACTTGGCCTCCCAGAAATTCTAGTGGGGTACATCAGACAGACCTAATGTGCTTTCTGATGCCATCACCAAACAGAAAAGATACTGAACTTGCCCACAAAGTACTTCAAAAATCTCTGGAAATGCAGAATAATAAGCAAGGGCTTAAGTACGCTTCTAGCTAGGGAAACTTCAGGGACATTAAACAAATCTTCTCCTAGACTTGGGCTCCCTCAACGAAAATTTTTCATGCATGACTTTGTGATTCAAAGATTTCACTGTGTGAGAATTTCCTTGGACTGCTACAACACTCCACAGAATGTCTTAGGGAGTTTTACACTTACCTCCATTATCTGTGGGGCTTAGCTAACTGCTACAATTTGGCAGGTCACACTGTTACCTGCATAATTAACAAGTAGCTATTTGAAGCTGGGAATCAGCGCAGAAAGCCTTTAAACAGCAATCTTTATTAGCTACTGAGAATTTATGTCTGATCTTGTCTCTTATTTAAAGTCAGGGGAATAGGGCGATCAACCCCCAAGTGCTATTTAAATCTGTTTCCCACTTGCAAATATAACTAATTGCCATTTTTTACTGAATACATTAGCTCTGTTGAATTACTACGCAAAATTGGGCCAGAATGAAAGGAATCAAGGCCCCTTGAAACTAAACAGAAAATCTTCTGAAATCAGAATTGACAAGATCTCGTCTGCTAAGTCTGGATATTGAGCACTACATTGGCAAATAGTACTACAGACTTGCTCTGCCAAGAGGCTGAACTTGCCTACAAAAACTTGGGTTTTAACCAAAACACTGGTGCTGAACAGTGTTCAGGCCAAAACATCAATATTTCCCTTTCCATCTGACAGTTTATTTGATTATGAAATCTGTCCTAAATATAAGTTACAAAACTCTGTGGGTTTTTTTTCCTTTTAAACACAAAGAGCAAATAGTTTCGTATCTCTACTCAAAATCCCGACGCATGTAGAAACCCCGTACCACTGCACAGCTGGCATACAGGTGCCATTACTACCTTCCTGACAGACTCCAAATAACTGTTCAAACAGAAACTAAACCCTAGGCATGGAACAACTAAATTTAGAAAACTCACTCTTCATAACTTCCTATTGCCAAGCTTCCCCCTCACTCCTTGCACTCATTATGTTTTTAACCTGAGGCAAAGAATTAATCTGTCCTTTCATGTTTGAAAGTTTATTTTGTGCCATTTTCAATTATGAAAATGAAAATCTATTCTTTTATAACTTCCTTCTTCTGATGAAGAGGAAAAATACTGGAAGACTGCGCTCTGATTAAGATATTGCTATAAGCTACACTATATTAATCAAAAGCTTCTTCCTTATTATTGGTTAGGGACCAAAAACTAGCTACCAGCAATGTGACAAGTAATACAAAAGTGTTCACCTAATGTATTTGAAAACATTATAGTTATCAAAGGCAGATAAAACAGGCAGAGTGTGTATCCTTCTGCATGGATGTATTTATTCCTGTCTGGATTTTTGCAGTTGATTTGCCAGGTATGTTTTTCAAAAAAGCTTATCTGAAAATGTAAGAGAAAAATAGCTTGATCACTGCTGTTATCTGTATTTTGATTTTAAAAGGAAGCATCTTTTTGAAATGGTTTTGTGGCTGTAGAACTGCTCTTTTATTTTAGCAGCCTACTTGAAATACCAACCACAGACTCAAAAGGAAGCAACGTATAAGATTTGGTACACTTCTGAAGTAAATGGAGTTTTGATACAGATCAGCTAGGCTCTGGATTATTCTTTGCACAAGCATTCTTGCATGACTTCTCCATAATTTGTGGGCTAGCTATCTGCAGTGCATCTCAACTTTTTAATGTAGGTAAAATCTGGAAGGTTTGCAAGTGGAAAACTTGGAAGATTTGCAAATAGACACATGCACTACCGTAAGACAATGACTGCATTATATGATCCCATATTCCTGTCTTCAGGGCATTCTTTGACGTTTTAAAGTAAGTGCCTCAACATGTGCATGCAACTAAAATGTCACATTTCTACTGTCAAAGAGCTTCCTACATAAGGGCATAGATAATGCTGTGGAATAGATGGATCAGACTCCATAAGCATTTCTCAGGAAAAAAAATAATATGAACAAGTGTATCTGAAACCCCACCTTTACAGTAAAAAACAGAATTAAGAACTTTGATATTGATGCCAATGGAAGTAAGAGTCCTGTAATTAGCAGTTTATACCTCAATGAATTATAAAGGTAATTAACAAGATGTTTATAATAACCCTTTTGTAAGATTTATAGCATCCACAAGATCTCCAGGGGTTGAACACAGGTATCCAACAATAAAAGTAGAGTCAGCATCTAAACTGTTATTTTTAAACACACTGGATTAAGAAATGGCTGAGAGGTAGGAAGTAAGTATTCAGTGAATTTTCTTTGTTCAACATATCTCCTGGTTAAGTAATTACTACAGAAATATATCTCTAAATTACATTATGAATCATGAAGTGAAACAAACAGTGGACAATAATTAGAATAAATAATTTTCACATTAAAAATGAGCAATGCTTTAAGCAATATCTATATTAAAGAAACCCGCAAAATTTTCTATAATGGAAACCATTTGATCTTATGTTGCTAATTTGTTGAGATGACTATCATTAGGCCCCCATAATATAATCAATATTTCAGACATATATTTCAGTAATTTCAATTTCAAGTACTTCAATAGTATAAAAGACATAAAAAAACAACAGAAAGCATATTCAAGTATAAAATACCAAGGATGAAGCTGCTACCACCATACATTAAAATTTACCTCATTTGTCCATCAAAATCTGAAAGTAATACAAAGTTCTTGAAGTATTCCAAAATCTGGTTTGCTGCAAAAAAAATCTGCACCATAAGACTCTGTCTTTTGTTGTTTTGTTTTTTTTGTAATGAGCATATCATAAACACTTGTGACCATAATGGATATTAAAGAAAGATTTATTTACTTTCATTTCAGTTAATATACACATCACCATTATAAAAAGTAAATCTGGATCCAGATTTTTTGGATCTGTGATCGCCAGGTACCATGCTTATACAATTGAAGTTATATTCCAGCAAGTACATGGCAGAATTTTCTTAAAGAACTATGTTAGTTTCATTCATTGGAGTTTTTTGCTTTCTGGTTAACCAACATCCTCCACCATGAAGTGCAACCCCATTCATAAAAGCTTCCTAGATCCCAAACAACGTCCTTTATCTACTTTCGACCATTTTTCTTTAGCTTACTGTACTACACACTTACTACACAGTTACACTACTTACTGTATAACTGGTTTAGCACAAAGTTGAATGCAGCTGAGAGGCTTGACTGAGGTTAAGCTAATAATGGGAATTGCTGAACTACCATCCTCTCCTCTGAGGGGAAGGAAGCTAAAAAATACCAGCTATGCCTTACTCACAAGCAGTTCTGGCTGGGGAACAGGACTCGAGCAGGCTGTGCAGCACAGTGCTCCTCTGTATTTTAAAGAAGTGATCAAACCTACAGTTTCCCTGCAGAAACCCAAAGCAGGGAGCACAAAGACGTTTCCAGTGGGTTGTACATAAACGATTATCGATTCCAGGAAGCCAGTATGGCATGAGCCATGTGCATCTCTTTCTAGCCGAGAAATGTAGTTTTGATGTGTGTTTAAAAATAATAACTAATTATTGTTAGTTAAATAATAAATTTTATTGAAATAGTGAATTTTATGGGACTCACTGGACAATATGCTTCACAGCATGGCATGGAAATATGGTCTCTCTGCCACAGTCAGGTGAAAATGTAATAGATTTCAAAATCATGGGTTTTCCCAGATTAATGTGATTTTCTAGTTTTAAAAAAGGGAATTCTTATAAACGGTACTTACAGATAATTTTATTTCAATTATTAAACTGTTCTTATCTCAAGCCACAGGTTTTTACATATTTTTTTAGATTCTCCTCCCCATCCCACTTGGGGAGTAGGGGGCAGTGAGTGAGTGGCTGTGTGGTGCTTAGTTTCTGTCTGGGCTTAAACCACAACATAAATCAAGGGCCTAAAGAATGATGCCTCCTGTGTTCAGGAGAAAACACAGGCATCAGTAATTGATTAATTAATTCAGTATCAGACAGGCAAGGAGGCATGGAAAAAAAGCAGAGCTGCAAGGTCTCCCATACAGCAGCCAGCAGTGCTACCTGGCTATAAGATGGGATGGTAAACAGTTTGATTAGGCTGCTAGGTGCTCAGCATAGGACATCAGCTTGGCATACCCTCCCCACCAATTCACAGGCATCAAACAAGTATGTAGAGTCTTTGCTGCGGAGGCTGGTGGTGTGATTTTGGAAACCAAGTCGTTCTCCAGCCTGAAGAGGTGGAGCCTGGGAATGTCAGGAGCAGAACTGGCTGTGTCAGGCTGCCACATACAAAAGCATCCCATCATGCCCTTAGCTAATTTTTACATTAAAACTTACACAGCTGCACAATCGCAAGCCCTCAATTCAATATGATAAGACACTGCAGCAACAAGGCCAAACTTTCAATCTGTCTTTTGAGATTTGTTCTGAATTTCCATTTTCAAAGAGGACTGTAAGTGAGTCCACTATCAATTGCCAGAAAGCCACAGGGAACCTAATATATACAGGAATACACACAGAGATCACCAGTAGGGGGTCCCAAGGAAGAGGTGACAGGTTATTTGCTGCCTGTGGCTAAGGTACTACAGGGAATGCCAGAGCTTTTGGCCTTCAAGAGGGATTTTGCAAAGGGGATGATGCAATGTGAGATGTCAAGAGTGGAAGGTGACTACAAGTAAAGTAAGACAGCTCTCAAAGCAGCAGCTATGTTATGAGAAATCCTGTGATTGCATAATATATTTATTAGAGATTATTAGTGCCTTTTGTTATGCTGCTTTTCATCTCTGGTGTTACTTAAGTGAAGGAAAAGAAATGACCTCCCAGCACTGGGACTGCAACACCACCCCATTTACTGGGGTGGGACACCAGTAGCAGTTTCACTGATCCAGACATGAAAGGAAATATAAACCCCAAACAAGCAAGTCAGCTGAACCCTCAGAGATTCCACCCAAATTTGTAGAAATACTAAGATGAAAAAAATATTCACTTCTGTAGCTTATCTGTACAGTCCCTTTGCAGACAGACAGAAGTGAAAAGTGACTGAAACATTAGTTTGCAATATCCTAGAGAAAAATCTGCTTTTCTAGTAGCATGCCAGAATCTAAGGGGTTTGGATTTTGGACTGGTTTTGTTTGGTTGGTTTTAATTAATTTAAATGCCTAGTTCTTAAGAGTTTTGGTATTTTGCCTGTGAAATGTTTCACTCCGCCAACAAAGACACAAGTAGGAGAGAAGGAACAAGTGGACTGGCTGCTCGGTTCAGCTGTGACTGTGGATCCGTGGTAATGCCAGATCTGAGCAGTGATAAATTAGTCTAGAGTAGGTTTAGGTGTATCATCACATTCCTGGTAAATTAGTCAAAACCCACAATATTACTTTTATTCCAGATTTATGCTAGTTGATGGAGTATAGATTATTCCTAGTCTGGCATAAAGTCTGCTAATACAAATTTAAACTGGCAATGTTTCCTGAAGCCACAGAACAAGTTTATACTGGAGCTGTTTGGTATCATGAGGTTTCAGAGGTTTTAGTCCTCTAGCAGCAGTCCTAGAGCTTGATTTACTATACTGCTGAAGTACAGCCTGCAAGCCTTTGAGTGAGAAGAGGTCCTTTCCTTGACTTTTTAATTCAGGCAATAGTTAGAAACATTTTAAAAACCTGGAGCTGTCCTAACTGGGCAGAACAGTGGATAAGTATAGGCTCAGGTTTACTATGTAAACATCATATCTTAGTAAAACCATCATCATTGCTACTGCAAGCAATTACAGGAAACCAAACCATAAAGTGACACCTGGGAATTGTTTCTGCCCCAGCCTCACTGCTCAGTCGGGTTATTACAGGCATTTCATTTACAGGCCTAAAGAATGGATTGTGAAGCATTGAGTCGGAACAGCGTATGGACATCAATGCTCATAAAGGGAAAAGGATGGTTGTGCATATGAGTTAATCTGTCCTAATAAGCACAGCATATCCTAGCATTAAGCAGACATTCCCTGTATTTCAACTGTCCTATAACACTGTCAGCTGGATGCTTTGATAGAACATAGTTTTCTACTACCAGACTTTACAAAAATATTCCTTTCTATAGTAAAGATGAAGAAGATTGATGATTTTTTTTTCTCTTCCCTTTCAGAACACATTCAGTCAGAAATACATAAATGAAAGCATTTATTTATTTGTAAGAACTTTCCTTGATACAGACTAATATGGGGGACAGTAAAATGCAAGTCAGTAGCCAGAAGATACTCCAAATAGCAATAAAAAAAAAAAACAAACCGCAATCAAAACAAAACAATTTCAAAACAAATTTAAGAAGTCATCTTCATGCAGTAGACAGCAACCTGCATAATTTGTATCATCAAAGGAGCTGTAGATGAGCAGATTTATGTGAATTCATGTAAAAGGCATCAAGTTATTGCAAGAAAACCTCAGTGAGGGCTACTAGTTACATCACAAGCACACCCAGCTCACGGAGTCCCTTACTGAAGATAGCTGAGTGCTCGGAAACTATCAGAGGAAAATACCACATACTCACAATAGTTTTCCTTTGCATCTGACTATGACTGATGTCGTTTCCAATTCCCTCTTAGGATCAGGCATTGGCCCAACCCTATGACAGCTTCAAAGCCCTCCCTAGGAAGAGGGATGAGAGAGAAAAGAAAAGAAACAGGAAGAAATCAAACTATTACAGAGGACAAATGGAATAAAAGGAGGGAGGCCCATCCTAAATGGAGGCAGAGAAAGGCTCAAACTAGAGAAACTGGTGTCCACAACTCTCCGGAGAAGAGCCCCACCACAAAGTTCTACCTGGAGACATGACACCACACGAAACAAAACCAGATCCCAGTCACCATCAAGCACCATTCTCCTGGGGCTACAGTAGGTCACTGCATGGCAAAAGCCTCAAGCAGGGAGACAAGAAGGTCCTTCAGAGTACCAGGCAACATGGATCCTTGGTCTAAGCCAGTACAATTGCTTTAATGTTATTGCAGTGCAACAGAGTAATAGGAGAGCCTTCCTCTAGGATGAAAACAAGTTTGCACTAATGTTTTACACAGTCCCTGCCTCAATAACTACATGGTAAGTAGTCAGAGACAGAATTTGGTTCTTATTGAAAAGACATTTTTGCAAATGGAAAGAGCAGCATTTTCTGGATCAGTTGTTTTGATGCGGAACACAAACAAAAGTTGTTTGCTTCCCACAAAGCTTTCACCTCCCAGCACAGCTTCATGACAAGCCTACAGCTCTACAGCCACAGTCAGCTGCTATATTTGGTGATGGACCACTGCAGAACATGACCAACAGCAGGGCTGGTACAAGGGCTGTCAGGAAGAGTCAAATCAAAATGGGTTGCTGAAGCACACAGAGCTTGGTCAACCAGGGACTCTGATGCCCATCCGGGCCACCCTAGCATGGACTGGAGCAGCATGGGTCCAAACGGGAGCATTTCTCTGTAAAGCATACAGTACATCTTACAGCTCCTGGCCGCATGAAGATCTGCATGTGCAGCCTGCAGGCCTTGAAAGATTGGCCACCTCTGACCTACTTTTTCCAGCCTGTTAAACTGGCAAAGGGGAGGGGTGTGGCTTGCTTTCCTCCAGGGCCTCGCAGGAAGAGCATTACCTGATAACACATCAACATTTCAGTTCAGTACAGTTCAGGTGTACTGTAGTTAAGTCAGGGTACAAGACTGGCCAGCTGTGATACAGAGAACAGCTGGATTAATCCTCAGTGAGCTGCTGTAACACAAACTCTTGTGTCCCTGCTCCAATAAAAACAGGCAAATCTCCAGTTCCTTCCTTTTCAGCTACCTATATATATGCCTAAACTGCACTTAGACTACTGTAAGTACGCCTTAAGATAAGTCAGTGCCAACATTAAGACCTATGGCTCATAATGAACACAACTCCAGGGCAAAGGCCTATGGAGGGACTGGAACTGCACTGGGCATTACCTCCTCTCTTCCTCCACAATGCTAAAGCAGATCCTACAGCCAGGGCCAAGCTGGTGCTGCAGGCAGGGAAATGTGCACCTGTCCTATGCAATGCCACAACTCCTAGTTTCCTTTGGAGAAAGCAGAATGCAAACAGGAGGCATGTCAGCAACATTGCCCCAGCAGAATGATGTCTTCCTTGACTTTGGAGGAGACATCTATTGCCGGTTGCAGCAGTAAGGGGTAATTGTGCCAAAAGCCACTTACAGGAGCTGTTTTCCATCTCTGTTAGCAAGTTTTGCAATCTGGGTTGAGCTCTGTTGACTGGACTGCTCCCAGTACTGTAACTTGTTTATCTGAGCAGCCTCACTAAGGAAACACATCCTTAATTCCAACTGGGTGGAAAGAACTGGGATAGCAGCTGCGTACTAGTGCCATTAGCTATCCAAAGTCTAAAAGTTTTTATTTTTAAGAAAATACTTTTTTCCTTAAAATGCCCAGGATTAGACTGTTTATTATGATAGCATCAAAAGTAGATTAAGCAAATGAAAGCTGCAAATCCAAAACAGGATTAAACAAGATTAGCAATCACTAGAGTACAGTCATACAACTGGTTTCCTTTGTAAATGTCAGCAATTGCTTTGAAAGCCCATATACTGGGAGAAAAACAGATCTTTAAAGACCTATGACAACTTTTATGATGCTTCCTTTGGCCTGGTTTTCCACCAAGCCCCCTCAAAATCCAGAGGAAGAAATGCTACAGGGAAAAAAAAACAAAAAACCACAATCTGCAACTATTTCTCTTCCGGAATGCTGCAGTTTGGGATTCTGGTCTTTTTCTATACGTTCTTATACTGACATGCAACTAAGGAAAGGCTTTACAGTATGGCATGGTACCTGGAGTAGATTCAAAACTCAACATCCACTATGTAAGAATTCACTGGACTGGAAGCCAGTTCTTTTCCAAAACCTCCAGTCAGAGAAGTGATTTTAAAAGATCTATTGACCCCCGCAACCATGGGAAAGCTAAGCAATTAGATAATTAAATCCTCACCAAAAGCATGCAAATTTTGAGATATTCCATCTTGCATTGGGTTTATATGGAAGGCTTTCAGCAGCAGTAGGGCTGCAAGTGTGGCTGCTGTGAGGAGATACCAGGAGCTGCCCCCATGTCACATCAAGCCAGTTTTAGCTGTCTCCAAGACAGACCAACTGCCAGCCAAGGCTGAGTGCAGCAGCAGCACTGCTGGTACCTCTGTGATAACGCTTTTAAGAAAGCATTAAAAAAAAAAAATAAAAAAACCAAAAAAAACCCAACACCAAAAAACCCACACATCACAGCAGATGTGAGAAAAAGTAGAAAATGTGAAAGAAGCAACTATGCAGATAACAAGTCAGTAAAGAAGGAGGGCAAAGACATGCTCCAAGTGCCAGCACAGAAATTCCCCCATAGTGACACAGGTTGTCTCCCTGCAAGCCCATGGAGGACCTTGGTGGAGTAGAGATTCACACTGAAGCCTGTGGAAGACCCCACAAGAGAGCAGTTAGATTAGCTCTGAGGGAAGTCATAGCCTGTGTAGAGCCCATGCAGGAGCAGACTCCCTTTAGGAGCTGCAGTCAATGGAGAGAAGACCACACAGGAGCAGATTTTCTGGACAACCTCTGGCCCATGAGTGACCCACACTGGAGCTGTCTGCTCCTGAAGGACTGTAACCCGTGGAAAGGCCCCATGCTGGAGCAGCTCTTGAAGGACAACAGCCCATGCGAAGGACCCATGTTGGAGAAGGTCATCAAGGATGTTCTCCTGTGGGAGGCATCACATGCTGGAGCAGAGGAAAAGTGTGAGGAAGGAGTGGCAGAGACATGTTAAGAAATGACTGCAACCCTCACTCCCCATCCCCCTGCATCATTTGGGGAGGGACGCAAGTCAGGAATGAAACTGAGCCTGGGAAGAAGGGAGGTGTAATGGAGAAGGTGGTTTTAGTTTAATTTTTAACTATTCTACTCTGCTTCAATTAATTGGTAATAAATTAATTTCCTCCAATTGAGTCTGTTTTGCCTGTGATGGTAAATGATAAAGTGATCTCCCTGGCCTCATCTTGACTCATACGATCTTCTCATCATGTTTTAACCCCCACTCCTGCTGATAAAGGGGAAGTGATAAGGGTAGCTTGGGGGGCACCTGGCAGCCAGCCAAGGTCAACCCATCACACATATGCTGCAATTGCTCATCTCGAATCTTCCAGCCTGTAAAAGAACTTACTGTTAGGACAGTATGTAGAGTGTAAGAGTCACCTTGAAAGGGCCAGCATAAAACTAAAACAAGTGAAATCAGTAAAGGAAGTACTCCTACGCAAAGGCAACAGTAATTGGCAGATACTTGAAATAAGAAGGGATTTGAATGAAATACTGAGAAAGAGGGAGTCTGCTCTCAAAAATTCCCCTTTCCCCTCCCCACTAAACATCCTGGATTATGCATTCTTACAGTAATTCTCATTTATCATCCCCACATTCACAGAATGAAAAACTGGTGTAAGTACCTAACTTCCTTCATATATGAAAAGCATTTGCAGGGAAACTTTCTGTGATGCAATTATTGCCTTTTGAGTTTATTCTGATGTGTTTCATCAGCGAGAAACAAAAGCAGCTACTGTAGCTTAGCTACTCAGATCCTGGTATGACCCAGATTCAGATTTAATTGCTTGTCTTTGTCAGATCACTTTACAAAAACTTTAAAACTTCAGAGACAATGGGAAATCTCAGCCAAATAAAATAAAAAGGGAGGGTGGGAAGCTATCCTGGCTCCAGCTTTCTCTATTGTTCCAGCCACCCAGATCAGCAAGGACTAAAAATATGTCTTGAATCAGCAGTGTTCTGTATGAACTGTCTGTCACTTGAGGAAAAACACTGCCTGTGGAAGTTACAGTGTAGTTGGCATCTATTACCTAGTTTTAAGGATGATGCAACCATTTATACTCTCCATTAATGAAGAGCTCAAAAAATCTTGAAAAACTTGCTGAAAATACTGCAGATGTCCCAAGTCTAGGCTTGAGGAGGCAGAGGTGTGAACAGCTATGCCATTTAGGCCCTCTATGCCCACCTAGAGTTGGGGCACCATGCACACGAGATCTCTAATCTAAAACTCCTTGAGCAGAGGTAGATCTCAAATCTTAAGATGCAAAATGCCACACAAACAGCAAAATAATAAGCACTTCCACATATTTAATACTTAGATTTTACTCCAGTCTTTCACAGCTACTCCAGAAAGTCTTGGAAAGACTGATATGGAAAAATGAAGAAAAGCAAAACATTATACAAAATCTCTCATGTTCCCCAGGACCTCCATCGCCACCACAATGTAAAATTGTCTCTCTTGCCCACAGAGCAGTCACTGTCCACACAAACTTGAGCAACAACAATGGAATAAATTAGGAGAAACTCATCAGAAGAGTCAATAGCTTGCTAGTGTCCATCACGGGAGAGCAACACTCAGGTACTCATGCTGCCCAAGGCACCTAATTATGTATTACAGCCACCCTCCCTAGTAGTGAATCCTATCCTTGAGGTCAGAAATCCAATGTAAAATCCAGAAATTCCTTCAACAGGTTACAGTTTTGGCAAAGCAAATGAAAAAAGAAAAAAATATTGGCTGGCATCATCAACTGTAAAGACCCTCAACCATTCACAGCTTTATACATCTTTAATTAGTATGAATTAAGATGATTACTGATTTTATCAAATAGACTCCAGGCTCTAACACACCAAACTTATTTCCTATGTGTATACACATTTTTCATTTTCCCAAAATAAAACCAGAAGAAATGTTCTAGTTTTTTTTTTTTTTTCAATTGAGGGGATTTGCCAGTACACCAAGAACAAGCCCCAGAAACTTAGAAACTCATTCAGAGGTGCCTCAGGCTATGGAGCACTCCTAGCTGCCTCAGACAGGAAACTAAGCAGGTTTAAGTGGCCCTTGAGCATAGTTCTGTCAGATTTTATCAAAATAACAAGTTCTTCCTGAGCAGCTTTTTTGGTTTTGATGATTTGGTAAGGCAAGAATTTTGTCTGGAAAAATATCTAATTATATTGATGGACAATATTTGGGATTTACACTGGACCATACTTTTCTTGTGAGAGTAGGGGTAAAGCCATGGTCTTCTAGCTTGCTTCACCCTTTCCATACTCCCTTTAATATCATACCATGTCACCCCCATTTCAGCCCCCTTTTCTTCTCCTTCCTATGTTCCCCACATTGTCTCATGACAGAGACCTCTGCATCTGAGAACCTGTGTTTTTTTCCATTTAACCCATCTTCTTACACATGCACACCTGTGGGCCCCTTGCTCTATTCTTCAGAGCCCTTTTCCTAAGATCACCTTACATAAAGACCCTCTCAGAGGCTATCAGAATAGCACACCATGCATCTTGTCTGTGTGCTTCTTTCCTTCACCCTACAGCAGACGCTTCCTCCTGCCAGGGCTCCCCTCTCTTCTCCTTATACTCTCGTTTTTTCAACATTCCCCTTCCAACTGTCCCTCCTGCTTAGCCCCCCGCCCCCAAGTTTAGTATTAACAGTAGACACAAACTATGGAAAAAAAAACAACAACCAAACCAAACAAAACCCCCAAAAACCAAAACTGTTAACCCACCGAAGCAAAGCTGTGTGTCAGAGAAGTTGCTGTAGCTCGACCTAAAAGCAGTTATCAGGAACATGCTGGGAGAGAAACACTTGCATGTCAAATGAGCCTGAGGAGAGATCAGGAGTGTGGCACCACATTCCCCCTCCCAACTCAAGCCTGCATATTTTGGGCTATGCAATGCTTTGCATAAAGTACCAGCAAAAGGGACAGATGACCTGACATCAAAACAGTCATAATCTAGGAAGCAGGAATATTCTTTTTACAGATTCAGCTGATGTCTTATACAGCTCTCTACCATGAGATCTGCTTATCCGTACCCATTTAGGACTTTTCTTTTTTCTTCTTACTCTGCATTGATTCAGCAGAGCTCTGGGCTTTTATTTTTTTCTTTTATGTTCCCACCACCAACCCACAGTCTTTTGAAGATACAGCAATTGCCAGTTTCGCTATAGTTAGAACAGCACTTCCAAGTGAGCCAAAAGACTAAATGTAGGTGTTGCTTGCTTGTAGGCAAATGGTTTACAACTCACTCAGCTTTTTGGATCAATGGAAAGAAGGAGTGGCAAATCTGCTTTCTGAGTTAGCGTGAGTGAGCAATGAAATGGGTACATTGCCCTAGCTTTAACAAGCAAGAAAAAAAAAAAAAAACCAACCCACAAACCCACTAACAATCATTTAATGCATGACAAGCTTGATGTGTCATCTCCCCCTGCCTATAGCAACAGTCTGCTAAGAAGAAAGAGACAAAATAGAAATACTCACGCATGTCACCAATCGCTCCTTTTGTGACATTTGTGGCTTTCCTTACTGTCACAGTGAATATGTGTGAATACTGGTGCTCCACCTGGAAGTCAGAGAGTTAGAAAAGGTTAAGCTCCAGAACAAAAACCAACCTATCTCAAAATAGGTTTTATTTTGTCCAAAAACTCTGAGAGAAATCACTCAGTCAAAACATAAGTGAAACTCATACTGGATAGAGCATCTTAAAGCTGAACTGCACCCTGTAGCTTTACTGAAAGGTCAGTGCTTGTTTTTCCTGCAGCCACACCTACTAATCTTAATGAATAACACTCCTCCTCTCTACAGAGCCTGCTTTAAGGCATTTAGTCAGTCAGGGACAATGTGGTATAGTAAGAAAAAAAAAAAAAATTAAAAGGGGGCTTTTTTTTACAGTGTGCTTGGTTTTGTAATTACCTTCCCCCAGTATAAAAAATGAGTGCAATTATTTCAAGGTATATGTTCTGGAAAAGATATATGCATACTGCACACACAAGGGATATAGTTAGTAATGCACAGAATATACCTTTTTGTACACACCAATATTCAAAGTGCAAGTGTCCTTAAGACAATGGAGGCAAGGTGAAAAATCAGGCTGTTAAAACATTCACAAGCAAATTTCAAGCAGCTTCTAGAGCTTCCCGCAAAGCCAAAGCACATAGCAGGGGCTGCCTTTCTAACAGCAGATCTGACCTGAATGAACTAGGGAAGTAAAAAAGATATGAAATTAAGAAACACATGTTAAAACTTTAATGAAGAGATCAGTAACTCACATCTTTTTCACTTTACCTACATAGCCATAAGTTTGACCCACCTACTGAATACCACTACCAGAATGGCATATTGCAAGGCAGACAACATTGGCATTTACAGGGACACAGTACAGAGGTTGTGGGTAAGTTTTATGTTATTGAACCAGGATTAGGTCTCACACAATTGCTTCTCAGCACTAACATCTACACTGCTATCTTCAAGACAGTCCTACGATACTCAAGCCATCCAGCTGCCCACAGTGCCTAGATGTTGACTCACAAGCTGGCTCTACCTGGAGCATGACCAGCTTGGTCTTCTGCAACAGAAACTCAGGCACTGGGAGGGGCCACCTCACACCTGAGGTGTCAAAGAGTGTCAAAGAATGGCTGAGGTTGGAAGGGACAACCAGGGGTAATCTAGTCTATCTAGTGCAGCCCATATGTGGCTTTGTTTTCAACAGTTGCACATGCCTTCACTTAAGCTAGTGCTGCTTCAACTGCTAGACATTGTAAGGGCCTCCAGGTGGTTCAGGCGGTTCTCATAGCAATTTCAGGGCTGGTTGTTGCAGCCAAACCCCATTATTTCACATCTGCAGCACGCTTATACCCAGAGACAAGAACCAAATTCAACATCTCTAACACAAGTTAAAAAAAACAAAACAAAACAAAACCAAACTCTGTAGTCTAGAGCTCTTCAAAGGCACAGCCTCATCGCCATGGCAAAAATTTAACTAGGAGAAAATGCTCACAGCGATACTGAGGGTATGACTTTATCACAGGCACTGGCTAACCCAGACACTGAATAGTTGCATCTTTATTACAGCTGTAATCACCCACATGCTGTGACGACTGCTGGAGGCTCATTTCATGGTAGTCTGTCCAGCAGTAAATTTCAGCTCCTTTTCCCCTGTAAGCTGTAGGAGTTGTCTGGTTCAAAGAACAAGTAAGCAGGCAGAGGGGAAACTGTGGCAATGAAACTATTACAAGCAGTATACTGAAATCGTCATTGCACAGCAAGTGGTTCATCAACCGCAGTACAGCTGGAACCCAGACACTTCTTGAAAGTGCTCGAAGCTGTTTTATCAGTGTGCACCACCTGCACAAGCATGTCAAATCGCTGAAGTGCCAGTTTCACAACGCAGCACTGCCCTCAGAGTTTGTTCACACAGACTGATGTAGTTCCTTTGTCATATACAACCTTGTAATTAAAAGAAATAGCGCAAAGTACTAACACACCACCCTTCTCATTCTTTGCTGTTAAGAAAGAACCCATCCTCACTAGAGACCACAAATCCAAGATCACTGAACATTTAGCAACCATGAGGAGGATAGAGTTACAACTAAGTTATAAGTGCGGGACATGGGCATGCTGGATTTACTTCTTAGGCCTTAGATGGAACTCACGCAATCCTGGTGTAGTATCCCCATTTTACAGTCCTGGCTATAAAATGGGGATACTACAAGATATTCACTGACAAAAAGCACTTCCTGCATCTCCTAGTCCTACTTAGGAAACTCACATGACTAATAAAAATGCCTACCATCACTACCTTCTATTAGAGGTCTGTAACAGTTTTGCTAGAACTATGGTGAGAACTGCTTTTTATTCACTTAAGCAGCAAACCCCATCATTCTAGCTGTCGTTTTGCCAAAAAAGTCTAGTTTAAGATCTGGTATCCTGCAATCTGAATGTGAGTACACAGAGGTCTGGCAAAACAGAAAAACAGTATCCTCTTTCTCCATGTCTCACCTAAAATAACACATTGAGGTTTATAATTAGAGATATTAATATTTGGCCATAATCACGCACTTGGAAGAAATTTGCCACTACTAAAATAAATGATCTCCCTCTTAGTAAAATAACAACAACAAAAAAATAAAACTATATACAGAGATATACAGGCAGCTCAGAGTCCACACCTTTTCTTACACCAAAATAAAGATTTTTCATGCAGTTTAAGTGCAATCAGAAATTAAGACAATTTTCCACTTAGGATCCAGTTTCTGAAAGTATCTCAAGGCCTAAATTAACAGCTAGCACAACTTTCAAAAGTACTTTTTGCAATTTTATTTTTTTTTTTAATTTTTGGAAAGACTGAGTTCTAAAGAAGTCAGATGCTACCTGAAAATACCTCAAGAAATGTACTGACTATGCATACCTTTAAAAATCCAGCCCTTGCTAGTTTAGATGACAAAGCTGTATTTTGTAAAGTGACTTCACCTTAAGCCTTGATAAAAATCTGTACATTGGCAACTCCTCAATTATTCTGAAATATAGACGATGGTACATAAATCACTTACATGTTGCAACACTGAGTGGAGCAACATCTGCATACCTTTAAAAATCTAAGCCAGGTTAAAAATCTCAGAAGCTCACAATTTAATCAAAAACCTAACTCCTAACACCCAAAGTCATCTAGTTTTCCATATATGTTTCATTTCAATTCCTCTTTCTCCATAAATTTTGAGGAGGAGGAAAAAAGTAAAAATATGCCCTCTCTGAACATGGATTTTCTGAATTATGGAAACTCCTATGGACAGTATCCACCCGTTACTAGTTCAATTTCCTAGTATCCTGCACAGCCATGATTCAGTATCGCCTGTTCTCGTACCATACCTCTTCATCTCTTCTTACTCCTCCCTCTGCCTCATTTCCTCCTTTCCCACCTTGCCTGTTTTTTTTCCTCCCAGTAAAATTTCCCTGACTATCTGGTTCCCTCTGTTTTACATCTCACTTTATTTGTATGTACACAAATGCCACCACCTTGTCCATAACAGGACTGGGACCCAGAACAATGCACTAAGATCTCTTGTAACACAATCAGGTTTTACCTATGCACCTTCCGTGCCTACTGAGAAAGCAAGGGATTTGCATGCATTAATGTAATATTTTTCATATCCCAGAATGCTGAGTTACAAAATGTAACCCAATCAGGAGATATATTTGCACACAAAATACCAGTCAGGAAGGTCTGGTATAGATAAGATTGTGTAATAAGTATTTACTGCTTAGACTTAACATTAAAGACATTTGAGCTGACGATTGCCTTGCTTTCTTAAGTAACAAATTGTCATGAATTCCATGCTCTTCTTTCACAAGGTAAGACAATTAAGACAAACATTTGTGCATGCACACATAAATTTTGTCTTCAAGTGATTTTTCCCATTGTTACAATATTTATCTCCCATATCAATGTTACTAAAGGCATATTACCATCTTAATTCTTTATTCTCTGAATCTAAAAACATTTTTGATAGTCAGTTCTGTCTGTACCTGCAGTAACTTTATGAATGCTTTATTTTATTCCTCCAAGTCTTTCATAAGCAATTTCAATTGTCAAATGAAGAAACCTCAGAAATTTCCATTCACTTTTCAAACAATTATAGGATCAACTCTTGCATTAGCAGTGTTCCAGCATTAGCAACATTCCCACAGCAAGAGTTCAACATTGCCAGAGGACTGTGTATATTTCTAATGTTCCATTTTGTTCATTATGGTATATATATTGGCATCAAAAAAAGATCTTTCATGTGATTGATTCAATGAAATATAACTAAGTGCCTCAGCGCCCATACAAGTACAGATCAAATGAAGCATTCCATCCAGGAGAGGGCACTGCTGCAGAAAGGAGTAAGTTAGAGTATTGTTATAACACTTAAATACAGATATTAACCTGAAACAGGTCTTTACAGCACCATTTACAGAACTACGGAGTGAGTAAAAGAACAGTTTGATATCTGCTGGCTGCAAATTCATGCAAAGGATATGACTGTGTGGGGTAGAAACCACAATTGATAAGGGATCATTTCAAGGAAGCATACACTGTATTTTTAGCAGCGTAAACGTTCAATATTACAACAAGTGTATGGTAACTATCTTAGAGTACATAACACTTTTCCTGATGTGAGATTACGTGACTGTTAGGAAAAGTGCTTCATATGAACATACCCAGCTTGTTCCAAGATTTCAGTTTGAGTAGGAATTGAATTTCACTGTTTACTTTGGAAAGCCACTCAAGCAAAGATATGTGTGAATATTACAGTCAGAGGCCAACATTCAACTAGCTGCTGAGCCACTGCACTGGCTTGCCATGCAAAGGGCAGTTCTGCTCCCACTTCTCCTTTCCTTGCCCCTACTTCTCTATTTATACAGATTGTTCTTGCAGAGTTGTATTCTTTCCTCAAGCCAGCTGACAGCAGAGAATGAAACTTTGCCAACTTTTTCCACAAATTCAGCAAGGTCAATTGGCTCACCTCAATAACATGCATTTGATAGCTGGTACAGGGATGCAGGAGGAACACCAGAATAAAGCAGGAAGTGGGGAGCAGGAGCTTTTGAGAGCAGTATGATGTTGAGTGGCACAGGTCATTCCACTGATACTTAGATTACAGGCTATAGTTTGAAGATTCTCTTTGAATCAACATCACTGATACACAGTAGTTTAAAATTTAAATATTCAAAATTTCTAACTTATCTCTTTATCCATGCTGATGAAAAGAGAAAAATAGTTATTTGGTAATTAGAATTATACAAAAAAATTGTACTGTAAGGGAGAAAAACACATGTTACTTTTGTAATCACATTTCAGTTTGACAATCAGTAAATCAGTGTGTGCAGAAACTTGTATGAAACAGTCAACTGCAGGACCTTTGATGAAACACTTTGAACAGGCATGTCCTTTAGAACAATATCCTACATCATATCCATGAGGTGGCTGCTAGGAGCCAATATTCCATTTTGACTTACACATGGGCAATGACACTCAAAGCCATGGCATGCTTTCAAAAAGCTAGCTTGAATCTTTTCAACTTCAGTCAAATTCCTGAAGAAATTTGCTCTAACCACGCTTCCATTATACTCTTATCTCACTTACCATTTCTCTAAGGAATTAATAACTCTAATGCTGCATGCATATTTCAAACAAGTTCTCATATGGTACATTATACCAGACAGTATATACAAGACAGAATACAGGTAAGATTCAAAGCTACTCACCACTATGTGTTGGTAAGGATCTATGACAGCCATTTTTGCTTTCGTTTTTATTCAGAACTGTCAAATGTCTATTTCAATCCTACACAGAGGAGGCTTCCTAATTTGTCGAAGCAGACTTCAGTATGACAAATCCTTTAACTATTAAATAAAGGGAAAAAAAAAAAAAAGGCAAAATTCTTATGTTCTCTTTAAGCCATATTTTGTAACAAAATATTTTGTACATATTTTGTAACAAATTAGTTCTCTGACATTAGGAAGGTTCCACAATTCATTTATTTACCAAGAACTTAATTTCATGTAAGCTACAGAGGTATAGATATTTACTTGCCTGAACTAGATTTCCTGTGCTTATTTCCTCTACTTCAGTGTAAGACCATGGACCAAGTGTCTTGAATTCCAGTCATCCAAGTGTTTTTAGCAGCTCTACAGATAAACAAAAGAATAGGGCAATTATATTTATTACATACATTCAAATGTATATGTTTTCATGCATTACAATCCACATGGCAGGAAAAAAAATAAAAATCACTGTTTAGTTAATTAGCCCTTTTATAGTAGTGACAAATTCCTGGTTCCCATGCTTTGCTCATGTATTAAAGTGCTCACATGGTCAGGACAAAGATGAAGGTCCTCTTTTTATCCTCCTTTCTGTACAAGATGAGGTACAAGGCTATGTCCTGCACTCACCCCAAGGGACATGAATTTTAGAACTAAAAAGCCAGTTAGACAGCATAAGCACAATAGTTAGCAACTCGCACCAGACGACTGCAACCCTCCATAGTAAGGGTCTGTTTAGCCATTTTAACACAGCTTCTCATACCACGTTCACTTTGAAAGCTTTTTCCACAAAGAGCAAATTCCCAAAGTCACACCCAACTGCACCTAAGAAAATAACACAAAACAAATTCCAGCATCTAATCCAAAGCAACCGCATGGGAGAGTTCATTTGGCAGCTGCTCATTTAACTACAAACGGGTAGCAATGGTACCCTCTGTAAAACCTGGGAAGGGAATTCAATAGAAGCTGTGCATAACCTCACTGGACACCCCAGTTGTTGACAGATTTATAAGAGGCTTTGATGGGCAAACTGCAAACCATCTGGCAGGAGTTAAACAGGTTCTTCCTAGGCCACTGTTTTCTCAACACTTTGTGAAGATTTCTGTATTTCCATATGGGGCTTGTCTTATGGAAACAAACCCTTATCCTCAATCTTGAAAGGGCAGAATAAGCCCTAAACAATGACGATTTATGTCACTCCAAAACCCTTACTCTTAAGCAATTGTATGCAGGCATTTCCATAAAAATTTTGTTTGTTATGATCACTAGAACATTACAATATCCTTTCTTTAATCCTGTCAGCTCTAACAATAGCTTGAGGCTAGAAATTACCCGGGGTTTCTTTTTTTTTTTAATTTTTATCTAAGGAAGTCTGAATAAGAAAGACTTTAACATACATTCAGTTCATGGTTTTTATTCAAGGCAGCTCATTGCCAGGGCAACAGGAACAAGTCTTTATCATACAATGTGAGTAGTTTTACAGGCTTAGAGGAAAATCTGTAACACAAAAATCCACCATTATTTCTCCTACTGCGCTAATAATTGCAAAGATTTGTTTTTATTACAAATCTATCCGGTAAATCCATCAGTGGTGCAAACAGGCAGATTAGAGGGAAGTAACATTCTGTTTATAGGCATATCGCATAGCTGGTTTGTTATATTCAAGTTTATTTTACCTTGGATCCTAATTAAAGCATGACATTGGAGAGCCTTGGTAAACAAGCCCTGCTGTATCAGTTTTTGAGGAACTGTTGCAAAGTTGAAATCATGACAAAGGCAATAAAAAAAAAAAGGGAAGAGTGAGGACTATCCAAGCACTGTAATGAAGAGGAAGTTTGTAAGTCATAAACCAGAAAACATACCATTTCCCCTAACTGCACAGTCAACTACCAACAAGTCACCATGCTCATTTTTAGAGGATGCAGGAAAGCAAGCTGAGGATACTGCATATCTGCAGAAATAACAAAATGGGCTAGGCCTAGAATGTGAAGCCTGGTTCAAGTTACTTGTCTAGCATCTTAAAGGCAGAGTTCCAGTTCTCCAGATCATCACTCAACTGGTCAACAGGCCAAGACATGATATCATCCTCTTTTTCCTATAACCCCCTGTCTCATTTATTTCAACATCTGCGGGAAAAACATTTGCGATCCTTCAAAACAATGGTGTCTGACTACAGAGATGTAATAAATCCCCAAGCACCGTCCATCGTGCTCCACGTTGAATGAGGCAAGGATCACGCAGACAGACAAATATGCAATCACATAATTAACAACTGTATCACAAACACACATGCACAAATGGCAAGCTAAAGATATATTGCCAGAGTCTCTGAAAACGGTCAGGGAGCAAGTAGATCATGATGTGGCACATAAAGCTTAATATCCTGGGTTTCCACACGGCTCTAACCAACAGCATAATAGATGCCAGCTGTAGACATGCTGGTATTATTCCAAACTGGAGCTCTTGGTTTGCTGTCTTAATTACAGTCTTTCACACGTGATATACAGAGGCAAAGACAGGCATCCGGTGCTATTTCAGACATGCAAGTGTCACTGAGGCACCCTGGGGCTGGCAGGTAGACAGGTATCCATGCTCTGCCAGAAGCCAGCAGGACATTTGAAGTGGTAACAGACATTTACGTTTAAGCGACCTGAATACTTATGTCCATTGCAACGGATTTAACAAAAATCAGAATTACGTGACCCTAATATAATTACACCACACCCTTTACAAGCTTGCACTACATTATCAACAGAATTTCGGTGAAGCACACTAATGTATTTCTGCATCTAAAAATCTTAATGTGCCAGAGGAGAGAAAATGCTATTACACTCAAGTGCCACAAAGAAAGTCTTGAGGAATGTTTACTTCAAACGTCTGCAGTAAGAAGAGCTGTGACCTCAAAATTACCTCACCTAACACTACTACTATACACTGTGCATTCTATAAGGCCTAATAGAAAAATCATCAACTAATTAAGGACTGTATCACAAGCACAAAGAGCTGAACTCTAGCTGAAGCTGGTGGCAGACTGCAGGTGAAGTAGCACTTCTAAGCAAGTCTCCAAAGACATTTTAACATTATTAACATGCATTGTTTTGTTTCTCTGATATCTGGTGATATTGCAGCACCTGTGAACTGTGCTGTTGCCAGGTCCAATAGAATTCTTTCCTGAAGCACTAACAAAAGTACTTTGCAGGCAGTGCCTCTGCAATAACAGAAGCATAACTTCTGTCAATTCATGCAGTACCACCAAAATTAACTAAGCTGGCCAGACTGATTGAGAATCAATTTCTTGATGTTTTTTTACAAACGTCAAAGCTTACAAAATACCACGGCAAACACACCTCTTGAAGGGTCACAATTTAGCTTGGTTATGTAATACAGAGACAACTTTCTGCTAAATTTCTAAATCTCCCTTTCACCCAAAAGTAACCTCTACTTTTATCAACCCAAGAGCATTTAATTTCAGTTTCAGACATCAACAGTAATAAGCTATTAGTGGATAGGTGAATTGCTGTTTGAAATCAAGACAATTCTGTGACCTTGGTTCATTTTTACTTGAGATGACATACTGAAATGGATAAGAGATTATTGTCTCTAAAGACCAACAAATAACAGAGCAATTACCCAAAGAGTTACATACACACACAGATTATTACTGCAACATTTTCATCCTTTGTGTTGATTCAGTAAATTCCTGCAGATACTTCAGTTTTACAGGATATGCCCAGGAAAAAGGACAAGAAGAATAATGAGATTTTCCCATTTCATGCTGACCATGAGCTTACTCCACACTTGTCACCAAGGGGAAGAGCTCTGAAAATGGGTAAAGCACCATATGATATAAATATCACCACCAGGGTAAGTCCTCAATATTGCAAGAGGAAAAATCATAAGGAGATTGTTTATATCAAGCTGTCCAATTCTTAAAAATCAAAAGACCTGGATAATTAAAAAAAAATAATAAAGAAATAAATGAATTAGTGTGACTCACTGGTACAGTCATTAATGCTTAATCTAATATGATAAGTATACAGAGTACAGGATAAGCTAAGTATTGACTCAGGCTTTTGGTATGAATGTCACCATCCATTTTTATCATATCAGATAACAGAATTTTATTTGGTTAGATTGATCCTGTGATTGTTTAACAGAAATAATAAATAATCTGTTTCTACATGATTTTACCCAGCATCCTGGAAAATCACTGTAATGGTATTTCTTAATTTAGGTCTTTCCACACAAGAAACAAGGTTTACCTCTTACTCTGTGTAGAACTCCCATTGCTCCATTTTCATCTCAAATTAAAAAGTATATGCTTTGCTGATGTGCAGTGATTGTTCTTTCCATGCCTTGCTAAGAGAGCATGGGTGGCAGGAAGGATCCTAAGCACATTCTGGGGTCAAGTTTGGCAAGGAAGTTGGTACAACATAAATAGCGAGACAGGAGATTTTGAGATTGGGAAATCACATTTGACTTCCTGCTAAAGAGGACATAGTAGATGTAGACGATTGTGAGCCTCTTCTTGAAAGATGACCTGTTAGCCTGTAACCAATTACTGAAACTACGGGTGATACAGAGTAATTAAGATTTCCTTTCAGTAAAAAGAGAGTGCTATAAAATACCCTAGCAAAGTTGAAAGTCTGGAAACTTCACAGAAGCCTTGAACAAGATAAATTTTGACCCTATCTAGTGCTGGAGGGCACATTAGAGGCCAAAAGTGAGGAAGACAAAAGTAGGGGGGAAGGAAACAAACCAAAACCACAATCAGGCTAGTTCTCTATATACAGCGGTCCACAATCAAGCTAGTTCTCTATATACAGCTGTCCACCACCTCCTGGAGAACTCCACATTACAGAAATCTCCTGTAAGCGGAGGCAAGACTGGCAAGCCAGGGGAAGCAGACCTGTCAGATTCTTACCTGGATCTTTGGCAAAGCTTTCTACTTCTACTGTGCTGGTCAAGCACTATGGCCTGCCAAAACCTCCAGGAACCCCCTTTAAGAAGCCTTATTGGTACTGTGTAAAGAACTGTTGTCTTAGGGCACTAGATTTAGACTTCAAAGATCTCAGTCCAAATCCCTCACTCTTCCTTGGGGACAACAGGGAGGCCATCCAACTTCTAATATCTCTGGGCTAATGCCTTCAAAAGATTTTAATAAATCATGAGAGTTTGCTTCTTACATATCTTGAACTTAGCTATGTCTTCATTTTTTTTATTGCTTCTCTGCTGTAAAATCGGGATAGCCTAAAATAAATTAAAAAAAAAAAAAACCACAACCAAAAAAAAACAAAAACAAAAACAAACCAAAACCACACAACACAATAAAAATAAAACTCAAAACTTTAGGGAAAATAGTAGAACAAATTTTAATGTAAGCATTTATGTTTGACTTTTGGAGGAAGAGACAAGCATACAGAGCTGCCCAATGCTCTCAGGCTTCAACTGCAGATGACAATTCTTCTGTATTACCGTTATGCTGTAGTTACACACAAAAGAACAACTTCAATAGCTGAAAAATTCAAGGAGCTGGTGAAATTAATAGCTGGCTTCTGTTCAGGTAACACTTGTCTACAATAAAACAAATGTAGCTGAAAGTTAGGCAAACATTTCCTTTAAATATCTTTTAAAGTTCTTTTTTCATTTAACCAGATCCAGAGCAAGTTATACAGAGTGCTCTTTTCTTCTGAACTTCCTGGTATTTCAGTGCCAACTGTAATAGCAGCCAGCATACATAAGCTACTGCCTTGCTAGCTCTGCAGGGTAAAGGACTACACACAGAAGGTGTGTTTCACCATCTCACACTCATCATGTCTGTACAACATGAGTCACCATCAAAACTTCCATGTTCTGGTTTTGAACCATTTACTCAAAATACAAGCTCTGGTCACTGTCTGTAGTAAAGAGGATAATTGTGCTGCACTTCCTTTTGGTCTATATGGTCATAACATTATAAAGCATGACAAATTAGAGTGACTCAAGGAAATTTGTCAGGACTTTCTAGTAAAAGTAGTCATGAACAAACTCCTGACGCTGAGATTCTTCAGCCTTTTAAATGATGTGAGTAAAATTTATATGGAAATATTTTATGGCTACTTCCAGCTGGAGTTTGAGCAATATAAATGTATGTTTTACACACAAGCACAGACACAAAGGCAACTATAGGCATCCTTACTCCATACATTATACTCTTATGGGGAGAGACTAAGTGGTAAATTTACACTATGAGATTATTCTTTGCATTTTTCATCTACAAGTAATTTTATTATCAGCTGATTTAATAAATAAATACTAGACCTAGCAGGATAGCCCAACTGTCCTAACCATTTTCCAGAGAAGTCTGTGGCTGGACATTTTTGCAATAGAAAGTGCATCAATACCAGCGGTCTTCATCTAAATCCCAGCCTTCACACCAACTCAAACAGCCTGGGGCAAAGCCTGCCTGATCTCACAGCTGAAACTCTAGCTAAAGAGACCTTCAGTCCAGAATTTGAGCAGTTACAAAAAAGCTTTGGAATTACCAGCTTGTGTTTGAAGCCAAACATACACCACCAAAGCCTTTACACAGGGATTTTGTTTTCTTCTAAGAATTCAAGTGAGACTTTGTTGCAGCACAGCCCTCCTCTCCTAGCTGGAGAGGGTAAGCAGCAAGCTTTCTGCTCTGACACTGTACAAGGGAATGGCACGTTATTCTGCCCCTTCTCGAGCTTCCTCTTTCTTCACCATGCCCTCACTACTTCTCTGAGGCTCACAGTTCCCTGGTCATCTCTGCCATCTGTGCTCCAGCCAACAAGTGTCTGTACCTGCTCTCCTCACAGAACTATAATGGCAGTGTTGAAAAGACTTCAATTTTCTGCTCCAACATTTTGGCCGAGTTCAGAGTAACAACAGCAAAAATGCCAAGCTGCTGCAAGAGCTCTTGTGCAATCTCTCAGCTGATTTAATCAAAAAGCTTTGAATTGGGTGACGCTTCATTTTTAGAGAACTCTCTCCAATGCCAATATTACCAATGCAAGTCAAGCCCTGAGGGGACAAGGGGAAGGATCTAAGCTACTATTAACATTACCAACTATGGCTTTGGACATGGGTTAAAACTGAAAACAACATTTTGATTTAATACAATTATTGGAATTTTTTCAATTGATCTTAAATAAGAAGCTATAACAAACCTTACTGTAATCTGATTCTACCAGTAGTAAGAGATTAGCTACACCAGTGGTTACATAAAGCAATCAAAACCCATAAAACTAACAAAAAAGCAGTAACTGCTAGCTACTCAGACCTTAAATGTGGCCTTGGAATGCAATACAAACAATCTAATTCAATAAGGAGCCACAAACAATGACTCAAGAAGCAAATGGACAGCAATCAAAGTCAAGAAGAAACCTCACATTTACATATTCCCTTGTTAAAATAGCTTTGCAAAATTAGGGAGGTAAGGGGGACTTTCATGCTGTTCTCTGAGGCATAGAGGATTGGTCAGTCAGAGAAAGTTCAGCAAAACTTAGATGAACAATGACTACTCTCTTACTGAACTAAGTTGTAATCTATTTATTTCTTAAGACAGTGAGGATTTACTAGCTTCCCTGCTAACTCAAAATCTTTCTCAGCATATTAAACCACCAGCTGATGTGTCCACTCTATGCCGAGAGGAAATGACTGCCACATATTAAAGGACAAAGGAATGCACAGCAGAGACGTTCAAGAAGTTTGCAGAGATGTTTAACAAGAGTTTTTGTTCCAAAAACGTCAACTTGTCGAGGCAAAAAGCTGTCAGAGAATTACATAAGTTTTATTAAAACTATTTTGGGGAGAGTTTAATCAAATTTATGCTCAAAATTGAAGTTAATTCAAAATAGCCAGTCTGTATGTGGCCAGGTCACTTTTAGGGGAGACTAAAGTTCTCCTTTCCACATTATTCATTTCAAAACAGACATATTAATTTTAGTCTCCCCCATCCCTGATGCTTATTCTTTTGATGGCCCTTCATTTATGCAATACCAAGTAGCAGGGCTGACCCACAATCAACTATATATTCTACCCTAATATGCATAAAATTCAGGGACAAATTCATCTGAAATACGCAGAAAAGAGGTTGAACACTGCTTTCCTCCTCCACACAACAGTGTATTTACCAGCACTCTCCTGCTCTGCTCTACTTAGCTCCATCATCATCCATCAGGTTCCATCAGAAACATCAAATGAATGTTTCTTTCAGAAACATTTATACATTATAGCTGATCATAGACAGGCCTATGCAAAGCAGTGATTTTAAAAAAGAGGAGGAACTGGAGAGAGAAGCTAGACTGGGTTCATATAATCCTTCTTACTTTGCACTAGAAGCTAGACTGGGTTCATATAATCCTTCTTACTTTGCACTAGAAGCTAGACTGGGTTCATATGATCCTTCTTACTTGGCACTCACTGGTGAAAAAAGTTTTATAAGCAACAAAACCTGTTTTCCTTCAGCTTTAACATACCAAACATCTTCATACTTGCATTGTTTTAGTTCCTAAATTACAAGAGATAATCTTCAGAGGCACATAAAAGACAAGCCAAGAAAAAAAACAAAACCCCCCGTCTTATTTTTTTCCAGACAACACCACCTAATAAAATTCACAGTAATCATAGTGGCTATTTTTTCACAACAGTGTGGATTCTGGGAGGGGAGAATGCATAAGAAAAGACTATAAAAAGTGGTTTCAGGGTTTTATACATAATTTTTTATTTATTTTTTTATTGAATGACTAGGAAGAAGCTATTTAATTTCTGTATATCAAAAACACCCTTATAAAAATTGAACCCATATTTACTAGGCCACAGGAAAGTTGAAGAGCTCATTAAATTAATAAATTTGGGATTCTTTGAAAAAGCAATTTAAGTATAAAAAGCCAAGTAATACTGGAAGTATGTCATAGTTAAATGTAATCAGTCATTTACCAGGAAGGTATGTGCTATTCAAAGTGGAAAATGCCAGAGAAATGCAAGATGTTGGAAGATTTTGCGATTAGTAAAGAACTGGTTATTATTAATGTCAGCACAGACATCATGCCAACATTCTACAGGAACCTTTAACTGCCTGGGAAAAAAAAAAAAAAAAAAAATACAAAAAAACCCCACAAAACAAGTCTGCCATTATCATCAATGAACACACACAAACCCATAAAGGTAAACTGTTATATCCATAAAGGATATAAGAAAAGCTAGGACTTGCTGCTTCTTAGACGTTGTAGAAGCAACTATTCTGATGTCTTCAGGGTTTTCACTAGCACAGTACTTCATTTGCAGCTGCAGGGTTTTGGTTATGTGAAGAAGTATTTTTCCACATAAGACAACAGCCAAAAACACCATGGTTGCAAAATCTTGGCAGATTCATGCCTTTACCAAAAGATAAAGGGTTGTTGCACTTAGTGCTATGATTAAAAACTCATTATCAATTCTCTTTGGATTAGGAGGAAAAAGAAAGATTCAAACAAAAAAGCAGCACAAGGCTGGCCAGTTCCATATTTTATAGAATTGCCTAGGTCAAGACAGGATGCAGATGTTCATTTAAGCAGGCATCCATATTTATGAATCTCTAAATAGAAGTGCCTCTAAAAGCACATTATCTTTTACAATTCTCCATTATGAGTTATTCTTAAAAGGTATTACACAACAGTAACAATCATAAAGTTTCAAATTAGTTATATTCCACAGGTCTAGACAGCCACCTACTCTTCAAAATGATTTCTAGCTCTGTGGGTTCTTTTTCCCCTAACAGGACTACAACATTAGGCAGCAGCTGCTGATTTTGCGTAGAGTTATACTTTTCCATGGTGAGTACAAAGGCACAATTTTTCTGATGGAGTATGCAAAGCAATGGTTCAGGACACAGGGAAAGCTTCTTCGTGTTTGGTACAACTGCCCACAGGTATTGTTTGTTTTCCCACTGGTGCTAATGAAGTTTGGAATAGCCCAAAATGAATCCTGTATTTTGGAGCATTTATTTTTAGCATCCAGTAAGTTAAACGCATAAAAAATACAGTTCTAGTAGTTAAGGCTCATATATAATCCATAACCTTGAGACACAGACAGGGAGGAGAAAATAAAAATATTAAAAAATAAACATACATATTATTTATAAAAATATAAATATTATATATATACACACACACATATAAAATTCAAAAAGAAAACCAGCACCAAAACCACACACTTAATCTACAAGTCTTTCCAAAACCCAGATTTTTCTATTTCATAGTCTGGCCAATGCAACAGACTACACAGGATGACCTCGTCTACACATTCACTGTGCTGCTTACTCCATAATCTCCATCTACCCCAATATTCCACTTGTCAGTCTTGTTCATCATGCATGTCTTCAGAAATGCAATCCCTTGGGGGCTGCAACTGTCACTTATGACAGGAAATGCATACTTGTACAGATAATCTTACAATCTCTGCATATGCAAACATACAGCTTTATAATCACTGTAAATAGGATAATTTATTACAAAAGTACACATTCATATAGATCTTGGCTAAATATATAAGCATTGTAATAACTGACTGATAACACTAGTGGATAAAAATACAAGTTTTACTGATTTATGCTGAGATCATTTTAAGGAAAATATTAGGTAAATATCAAAGACAAGTCAGTTCAGTGGTTTTACTATCAGATAACCACAAAAAACACAAATGTGACTGAGTCAAACCATGTATAGCTCTGAACTTGTCTATATGGAAACTTTTGACCCTGTATTTTCTGTCTCCTTCCTAAATCTGCATACTTAGGGATGGAAGCTGCAACGATGGAGAGACAAGGATCCTTGTTCACTAACAGTCTGCTTTGAAAATTGTGAAAAACATGCTTTCAGCATCCTAAGGTGGTGAAAACAAATAATAAGCAATATTTAGTTTAGTAATCCAGCCTATAAACATCTGCCAAAGTAATTTTGTTATCAGCAGACAAAAAGAAGCTCTGTGTTCTTTGCTGTAAGTTCTAGGATGCACCACTGCCAACAGCAACACTCTTTTGAGAGGAGCTTGCATATCAAAATTTAAAAAGTGCTTGGAAAGAGACCTGTGCAGCACACTCGCAGACACCCACAACAGGATTCATCTCACTTAACCTCTAAAGCATACTATCTGTGCTTAGCTGGCTGAGAAAGAAGCATTCTAGCACATAATTTATGCGACCTTTTAGATATCTGCTTTAAGTATCACACTAATTTTATCCTGGAAGCCCTGGTTTTCCTGCAGGGATTACTTGCAGAGCCTGGACAACTCACACATCAACTGCTACAACGTCTGGATTTGCCAATCCAAATCCCAAAAGCTTCCGTCACTACACATGCTGACAGTCTGGGAAGCCCCAGCATGCAGCAAAAGCATGAGCTGAGATGGAAGGTGTCATCTCAGCAATGATCTTTCCAGGAAAGGAAAACACACTGGGAGAAAGCCTTCAGTGTCTGTGCACCCCACCACATGTGCCAGCTGATACAGGATCAACACAAGCTTTGGAGTTACCACTGGTGACAGCCCATGGATTTCATAATGAATATTAGAAAAAAAAGAATAAAATTTGTACAGTGATGGCCCCATCATCTATAAATATGCATCTGATATTTTTCCCCCTTACCAACACTGTGGTATTTCTTACAGAAATCATCTCATTCTACACAATACTTTCATGCTAAAGAATTAATTGATATTCCTAAGGGAAGTCCACTAATTCTCACTTGCAGTATTCCCACAATATGTTCCATTTCCAAAAAAGTTAGGCTAAGGCTTAAATGTTCATTAGTTACTTTTACTTTCTCCACAACCTGTTTAAAAAAAGAAAGAAAATAAAATCATTCCTTCTAGGTTCTTGATGCTTTGTTTGCTCTCACTTTGTGGGCCACTTTCATATGTCCTAGATACCACCTCCCTTTCCTGCACCATGGGCTGAGTAACTCTGCTCCAGACATTGACACACAGGTTACTGGAAATTGGTAGAGTCAGGAAATTCATATCATTTCTCTGAGGCAAACAGTAGATGAAAGCCCTCAGGAAAGTCTGAATACTAGGGTGGGTTGAGGTGCTTTTTCTTGGTTTGTTGATTTTGTTGGCCTTTTTTTAAAAAAAGAAACAAAAGAGTTCTTTTGAAAATATGCTGTTACTACATCACATTATTATAACCTAGGGCAGTGACGAGATCATTTCCATTACTAAGACAGGTTCTGGGATTTGTTTTTCAGACTAGTGAGAAAAATGCAGTTATATCACTGAGGCATAGCAAACACACAAGAGAGTTCATCACCTCTCAGGAAGATGATAGCCAATTCTGCCACCACTGCCCATGAAGTCAAAGCAAAATTCTTTCCCAGATTACATGGAACTTCAGTTTAGAAAGAGGCAAATGAAACAAAAACAGATCAGTTATAAACTCAGTTTAAAAGCATGTCTTGTGACCAGTCCCCCAGGTTTTATCTGGGAGCCAAAACACCAGCTGAACCAGAGCTGCAGGAAAGTACTTGATTTTATTGCTTAAATCATCTCCAGACTGTAAGTCGCGCATTTTTGACATGTACTTGTTTTTAAAACAACCACTGAAACACAGGCTTTCCTGTCAATGTCAAGTAAGGAATTAGCCAAGAACTCAGTTTTACTCCCTCAAGATCACTACCCTTTCTAGGATACTGCCCCTAGGATAAGGAGACTTTGATCCACACTAGTATTTTATATCAGGTAAAGAATGAAGTTGAATTTAATCTCCAAACTCTCAACTCCACACTAACCACAGGCCATACAGTACTCTGAGCTTCTACCTGTTGTGCTAGAAAGTTCCACAGAAAACTAAGCATTTTCTCATATTTTGTACTAAGTTTTCATATGCTTGAACTTCAGGGTACAAGCAGGAGACACCTCCTTCTCTCACCACTGTACAAGTCTCTCCTTGATGTTTTCCAGCCCAAGCCATTCAATTAACTTCATTCAATTTGAATTCACAGTTCCCGAGTTTCTAGAACGGTGTCAGTTATACTGCCAATGCTGTCCTTTTTCCAACTTATGGGGAGGTCACCGAAGTTGTCACATACCCAAATATGGCATGTCAATTAAAATAGACTCAAACAGAGCCATTCCTATTGCTCCTTAAGTAACATGCACCTGCAAAGTCATTGCTACATTGCATTGGATCAAGTCCTTTGGTATTGTCAGGAATACATGCCAGGGAAGAGTAGAAGTTATCCAAAATGTCAGTGAAGCTTGCTCAATGGCTTTGCAGGAATACCTCGGAAGGAAACAGTGCTCACTCATACTGATTATTTTTCCCTTATGTATGACTAAAAGGTGTGAACTGAAGTATATCAAAGCAAAACCAGACTGACTGAAACATTTCCCATCCTAGCTATTTTAAGCCAGCTGACAAAAGTAATTAGTCAAAGTATCAAGAAAATACAAGAAGGGCACCTTATGATAGCTATGTTCAATAAAACACATTCAGGTTAAGATGAAATTAAGTATGCAACCATACTGAACTTCTATTTTCTTTTTCCTCTAATTCTTGTAAGAGAAACAAGCAGCACTTGGTGCCAGGAGTCACACTGGGATTTTTCCAGCGCAGTTTAACTGGCCAGGCAGGAGGAGATTATGTTACACGATTCAAGAATAAATATTTCCATTTCTCTTTCGCTATGTATCCCTGCCATCGCAGAACAGTACTATACTATAGTACTATACTATAGTATATAGTACTATACTATACTGTATATACTGTACTATATACAGTACTGCATTTAAAACCTCCCACTAACAGAACAAAAAAAAAAAAATAGGCGCATCAGGTTTAGGCTCACATTTTCTCTCCGAAATTCTTAGCATGCTGAACAACTGTTGGTGACCACAAAGAAGCTGATCCTATCAATCGTTTCTTACAGTAAGTATCTGAGCCTACTGAAGTGCAGAAAACCATCTTTCTGCCAGGAACATCCACTGACGTTAGAAGTCCTACCCTTACCATGTCTCCTTACTTGGGATTAGATCTTTATCTATTTTCACAGTCTGCATGCCTTCATCGGCAAGAAGGCTCCCAATTGAAAATTTCATGCTCTGCAGTGCAGGTAGACAAAGTAATTTTCTTCAAAGGTATGACACAAGGTGCCAACAGACCAGCTCTTGCCCAGGTCTGCAGGAGCCATACAGCCAGCAGGTGCTGGAGCCTCAGCAGCTCCATTTCACAGTAGCTCAAACTCATGGTTTGTGGCTGCCCAAGGAAAGCTGACAGACTGCACCAATACAAACCCCTAGGCTATCGGAGAGGCAAAGCACAACCACCAGCAGAGGGAATGGTCACACCACTGAGACAGCAGCTTCTACAACTGATGCGGCAGGACTGGCCACAGGTCAATCAAGACGACAAATTAACCTCTACCAGCAAGTGTGCAAGTTTGGTTCCAAAGAGAAAGATGTAACCCCATGAAAACAAGGGATTACAGCCTGTGACCATACTTCCAATACACGATGATAACAAAGATCTGGTTATAAGTAATGGACAGGAGCTTATGCATTATTTTTTTTTTTTCATTTCAGATCCAAATGAAAATCTGCTATTGCAGGCATTTTATGAAATTTTTTCCTCAACAGATGTATTGCTTTACTTCCCTATACATTTCAAAATTGATTGCTTCATCATGCATACTACGCAAGGGTAAGTAAAAGAGAAAGAGTTTGCAGTACTCATTGCCAAAATCAGTCTCAGTGACCCTGGACCAAGGCAAGCATGAACATACCACCTCAAGAGGGACTCATCATGAGTAATGCAGTTTATGCAACTTTGGCAGTCTCTGTTTCCATTTGCTGCACGGTCACCAAGAGTATGCCCTCGTACCTCTCGCTGCACACGTTTGCACTGCTCTGGCACCCATCCTGAGCGTTTCAAACGCTTTTTTACTCCTTGCTGCGTTTCCTTCATCTCATGAAAGCTTTGCTTTAGGCGCGTACGCTCTTGGGCAGGGCGCACGCCGTGCAGCGACTGCGTTCCTGACAGGGGAGCGAGCGGGCAGCGCGTCTTCCTCAGCAGCCACGTCCTCGCTGCCCGGAGTTGCCAGATGGGCAAGGTGACGGCAGCAGGGGCTGGACGCGGCGTCCCCATGTCCCCCGGCCCCAGCCACCCTTCTCGGCGCCCCTCACGGAAGGGGACTCAACCAGCCATCCGCCCGGCGCAAGGAAGGGCGGACAGCATCCCTCCTCACCGCCGCGCTCCGGCCCGCCACTGCTCCAACCGCCTCAGCCCGGGCCATCCGCACCCTGCCTGCCCGCGGGGGCAAGCGCAGCAGCCGCACGCCCCCCGCCCTCCCCTCTCACTCCGCGGAGGAGCCGCTGTTGAGCGCATAAGAAGACAACGCCGCGCTTACAGTTGCCTGGAGTCCGGCGGGCTCGGCCATCCCTCTCAGCTAGAGCACGGTCGCGGTCCCCATTGCAGGCATTCGGCACTTTTCAGCGCGCGGGAAGGGAGGCGCCAGCCGTCAGCTGACCGCCGCCTCTTAAGGAGGCGCGGAGCACCAGCCGGCCGGTCGGGGTGCCTGCGAGGCGGGTTTGGGCTCGGCTCCGTGCCTGGGCCGGGCAGGACGCACGTTTGGCTACGGCGGGGCGGCTGCGATGGTCAGTGCCCCGAGGATGGGAAGGCAGCCCTGAGGCCGCTCTCCCGTGAGAAGAGGGGCAGCAGCAAGGGCAATGCTGGCCCTCCGGCGGGAGATTACTGGCAGCTCCGCAGGGCTTTTCAGGAGCAGTGTGAAGGTGAAGCAGTAGAAAGCCACCACGTACCGAGTGTGACCAACAAAAAAACAGCCAACAGCATCCCCCCCCCCCGCCCCAAAAAAAAAAAAAATATCGAAGAGGTGACTAAATGGAAGTTTGCATTAAAATTACTTCAAAAAATAAAAATCCACGACTTTCATTGTGGCTATTCACGTGGAAATAAATAGGTGTTAATTCAATACTGCATTTATTTGCTTTCTCAAGCACCTGCAGCAGCGCTGCATTGGCTGCTGTGGGAATAGAGGCACTGCAAGCCCCTGCTGAGCAGCCAGTCCCAGTGCATTAGGACAGTGATACCTGCCTCAGCAGTGCTCCAGAGACTGGAGTGCCCACGTCCTGCTGGTCGCCAGTGTAAATCTAATGCCTCAGCCTGTGACTGCTTCACAATGCAGGCAGAAGATCACAAGCCCTCTTGTCTGAGCCACCAATATGTTTCAGGCCTTACACCAGGGATTTATCAGGATTCAAAAAGCATCCAAAATCCTCAGAGGTATGGACAGGAATGGCAAATCTGTCCATCAAGCACAACATAGAATCATAGGATTATAGAATGGTTAGGGTTGGAAAGGACTTTAAGATATCTAGGTCAACCTGCCCTTCCATGGGCAGGCCACCTCACATGAGGCCATGTCACTCAAGGCTCTTTCCAAACTGGCCTTGAACACTGACAGGGACGGAGCATTTACCACTTCTTTGGGCAACCTGTTCCAGGGCCTCATCACAATTTCCTTTTAAAACTGTCAGGTGATGCTTCCCCTCCCTTCCACAGACCCGAATTACAAAAAAAAGGCATCAAAAGTGGGAGACCAACAGAATGAAATTACGCCCACTTCCATGCAGAAGTACCTAAACTGGTAGCACAATAAATCAGTAAGCAGGGAGTTTGAATCCAGAAGCTTATATCAAGAGTGTACGCTAGCAACCAGAGACATGGTGTATTATTTTGGTATCAGTGCCCAATACTCAGGGCTATACTTCCCAGCCTAATGTGCATGGCTCTGCACTAAGCTGTGCACATGGGCTTGCTGGCTTCTGGCAAGGTCTCTGTGTCTTGGTCCACATAGAAATCCTTCAGTTCAGTGATAAGAAAGTCTCTGCAGTGTAGAATCTGACTTTCAAGATAGTATTTTACCGCCCTAAGGTTTACAAGCACAAAGCAGCTGAGCTCATACACATGGAAGTCATTCCTTGTCACTGTAAGTCTTTTCACTGTCAGGCTACTGCTTCCCTTCACACTTCAGCATTATTAAAGATTTTAGTCTGAACAATACCTCCAATCACACCTTATTCAAATAATGCCACTGGCTTCCCATCTGGTACATGCAAAATTAAAAGTTGAAGATTTTGGCTGTATGCGATGTTTTTTCCTGGAGGAAGGGGAATTGCAAGGGAGGGGATTAAGGAAAGCAGCTGCACGGTTTTGGCTATTTTTACTACAACACATTAATATTTATTAGTCCTATCACTTTTGCCCTTTGTGAAGAATTCAGATGACCTTAAAGTTCCCTTCCGCATTTTCTGTTTTCCTTAAAGAATTTAAAATTGAAGTATTTTGAAATATACTGAAGCATATTTATAAATTGTTGTATTATTTGCTGCATCATTAACACCCAAAAAAATATTTCCCACCTGGGTGTGTGGACTTCACAGTGAGTCAGTCAGAGAACGTGGCACGCTGGAACCTCAGCTGCTGCTTGCCCACATCTAGCACTCTCAACTTAGAATCATAGAATCATAGAATAGTTAAGGTTGGTGCCCTGGGTTCAGCAGTAGCAGGCATTTTTCTTCTTAGTACCTGGTGCAGTGCTGTGTTTTTCACTTTCAGCCTGGGAACAGCATTGATAACACCAATGTTTTTAGTTGCTGCTCAGTAATGTTTACTCTGAACAAGGACTTTCTGAGTCTAATGCTCTGCCAGGGAGGAGGGGAAGCCGGGAGGAAGCAGAGACAGGACACCTGACCCAAGCTAACCAAAGAGGTATTCCATACCATAGCACGTCATGCCCAGGATGTAAACTGGGGCAGTTACCTGGAAGGGTTAGATCTCTGCTCGGGTCGGGCTGGGTATCAGTCAGTGGGTGGCGAGCGGTTGTATTCTCTTCCCTTGTTATTTCCCTTATCATTATTATTATTGGTGGCAGCAGCAGTGGTTTGTGTTAT
>WYDI02034087.1:0-20210 GCA_009867235.2 Psittacus erithacus | reverse complement strand
ATGGTCATGGGTAAAACACACTCTGTATGCGTGCCAACATGGTGATCCCCATCACAATCAGCAGGCAGGTCTCAAGGATACCTAAAGGCCATTGAAAACGTTCAGAACTCTCAAATGATGCTGTGAATAGTCTGGTGAGGGGGGCAGGGAAGGTAAGGGAATGTCTTCTTCATAGGTTGACCACCCGAGGAGGGGAAATCAGATGTGTAATTGCTAAACACTTCCATTATATACCTCCCAAACTATAGAGGTGGTGACCACACTGGGAATGCAAGCCAGATCAGTTTCATGATCAATGATTCTATTGCATTACAAGTCATTACCATAAAGTACAATGAAACAAGAACCTTAGCCCAAGGCCCCCAGCTGATAAACAGTAAAACAGCAAATGCTGGCTATAAGTAAGGTACGACATGCTGAAAATCTGAGATCATGAACAACAACTTTGAAAGCAAATACATCAGCATTGTGAAGAGTGACTGTTAATGTGAAACAATGAATGCTTATCACAAATATGATTAGACACACTCCGGTCAGATCTGTCATTATCTCTGCCCTTCGTTCCCTGCTTTGGGCGCCACAAAATCTGTTTCTCAAGGCCCAGGATAGTGTTCTGGGCAGTGGCGTGGGACACAGCGTATGTTTCCAGCCATCTGGTGGTTCTTCCACCATGGTAAGCACATGACGCTTACCTTGGTTGGTTGGTGAGAGAGTGATATAATCAATCTGCCAGGCCTCCCCATATTTGTACTTCAGCCATTTTCCTCCATACCAAAGAGGTATGGAGGTATAATTAACATCCTTTCCATGCCCTTTTCCCTTAGATGTCTTCCATTCACATTCTTAACTATTCACATAATGTCCAGCTCATATCTTCTCACAAGCTATTTCTGAATATCAGTCACAATACAGTGCCTTTTGTTGGTCATGCTATCAGAAATGCTTCAAAACCATCAAAATTCACAGAGATGAAAAAACCCTACACCTTTCTGAAAAAAAGCCACAAAACCCAAACAACCCAAGCCCAACTTATTCTTTTATTAATATTGCTGATTTTTTAAAATAGAAAAATACATTTTTTCAAACTGATTTTTTAACATGAATTGACCTTCCTGGACAAGCAGCATATGTTCTTAGGCAGAAATTGAGGAAAAATAAGGTAGGAGGCTCAAACTGGAATTGCAAGTTGCCAGAGAAGCTGCAATAAATTTTCTTCTCCCTCTCAAGAAAAGCAGTAGCGTTTGGATTCAAACTACACATAAACACTACAAAGGAATTTAACTAAATCAAAGTCCAGGAATTATACAAAACAAACACAGAAATCTGCTTTCCCCACTGCTGGTTGCAAAAGGAGAGGCTCCAACACGCCTCTTTATGCTGTGTCATAAAAGGAAGATAAATGACCCAAAAGACATCTTCCTTTTAGAGTTCCGAATATCAGTAACACAAGAAGACTGTATCATATAGAGGGAACAGGCAGCATACACTTTAGATAACACTGAGATCTAGTTCTTGGCAACCTGATAGCTTTAATTTACATATATATTTTTTTAAATATGGTTTTTACTCTTTAAAGAGGGCCAAAAGATTTTCCAAGTACTTTTCTTAGTGAGTAAAAACATGCTTTGCTACTGGAGCCAACTCTGAATCTAGCCAAAACTGAAATTCCCTTGTTGAAACCTAGTACAGAAACGATAGTGGTCAGCTGAAGTACTGCTTTCCAGTTGTCATGATTTATTAGGACCGTCTTGCTGCTACTCCAGAATACAGTCAATCCCAATTATTTATGGCTTTCCAAGTCTTCTAATACAATGCCTCAGCAGCTCTAACTTCAAGTTAGACTATGTGTAGAGAGACTGATTTCACCTATTGTAAATATTCTTCTTGTTTATAATTAACACTCCAGTCAAAGGATAGCTACCCCATGCTGCTGAGTTTACTGGAAAATATTCACCTCTACCCTTTTCGTAATTCCTGTCAGCTCCACAGAGATTTCTTGGTTTAAAAAAACATTTGAGATACAGGCTTCTTCAATGAATAAAGGTGAACAGAGGCAAACTGAAAAGGTCTGCCTCTAGTTTTTTTGTTTATTATGGTCTGAGTTGCTGGCATATATTTCATTGAATCTTTAATTTTATTACTACCTTACACAGGTTGTTTATATTTGCTCATTAACGAAACAGTATCATGACTGAAAGTGTGGCAGCCACAGTAATTAGCAAAGCATCTCCTTCCATTCTTCAAAATGTCATCAAAACACTTGTCAGGAAACACTCATTTTCAGTCTCTACTGCCATTTACAGGGTTTCAAGCACTGATGATAGCTTGTCTGCTTAGTTTAAAAGAGCTCTTGATATAACAGAACCTGACATTGTTTACTTCAGCCTATTATGCCTGCTGCATTCATTGAATGCTTCAGTGGAAAAGAAAAATCGAAAGAAAGCTATTCATTGTAATGCCAGCTGCTTTTTTAAAAAAGGAAATCAATTTTTGCTTGAGATCAGAATGTACTCAGGAGGCCCAGAGTGACCCCCACTTCTGGTGTCAACAACAAAAGAATCTGCCTGCTTTTTCCACATCACAAAACAGCTAAAGAACATTGAAAGCGTAAGATTAGTTTCATTTTAGTTTATGTTCAAATTGGTGTCTACTAATACAGACAGTACCTCAAAATACAATGACTGCTATGTCACAGATTGCATGTAGAAACATGATGAAAAACAAGGGCATTTTTTTGAACCTAAGTCATTAAAATTACTTGGCAGGACCATTTTAAATCTGAAATAATTAGTTATGTTTGGTATTTATAGCTGGTATCATGAAGACCTTCTGTACTGGCAGTATATTATTTTATGGCCAGCTTGTCTCAAATGCAGTTATTTAAGTATGATAATGATCACAACATTTTACATATTCATGACTACCCTACATCTTGTCATTCAAAACTTCTTGAATGTCAAATAAATGTCTTTCTCTTAATGTTCATTTTTATATAAACTTGTTTGCATAATAGCATGAGACTGCATAAGTCTAATCATTATAACAATAACAGTAATTATTATTACTCTGGTAGTGTAGCCATGCATAGATCAAAATCAGGGCTTTATTGTGCTAGGCTGTGTAAAAGTGCAGGTTACAAAAGTAATCTTTGCAGTAGAGACTGTATAATCTAGATTGCTAGAAGTCAGCAGAACAAACAAAGCTCCTGGATCAGTAAGTGGCGCACTAGACGCCTCTGTTCTATGATGATCGCCAAACTCATAAGGGCAACGATATACCAAAGTGAACTTCTGCATCATTAAATACTTTAGCTTCTTCATTTCTTGTCTTGTGTTTTCAGCCATGCCAGTTATCAAAACAGTTTAAACTCCAGTGACTGCTGCACAGAAACAAGAGAGGGGAAAATGCAAACAACTAATTTTTTATTAAATATCCAGAAAATAATTACTTTAACACTTTGTACGTTTAAAGTTCTGTGAAGTCCTTCCAGAGATTTAATCTGGTTTGTTAGGCACAGAGTCTATGCTAGCTTCCTGGGTGTGCACCAGTGCTGAGGTATTTCATTTTATAACAGGATTTGAATTACTCTCTTTGGGTAGAATTCTCACCTTTAGAGACATACAGCATACATTTGTCTAAGTCACTCTATGCTCCCTTACTGTCAGCTGAGAGAAACAGATTAGATACACTGCACCCTAAAAGCAGTTATTTTAGATGTCTGCTTTAGGTTAAGATGAATAGTACCCTAGAAGGACCTATTTTTCTACATTAACTATAAAGTTAGCTGGAATGAGGGTTCTCTCCCACCTTTGTGCTTTGACAGAATTTGAATTTGTTTTCTCTGGTTCAGTTATTCCTTTAATTTAAGACTGAAATTACTTTTGATAAATGTTTATAATTGTTGGAATTGCCTTGAGTATTCTCTACATGTTTATTTTTTTCTAACTAAAAATGGATTTTTAACCTCAGAAATGAAATCTTTTGATCTTTAGTTTAAAAAGTTTAATAGCGTTTCATTTTAATGTTCAGAGTTGGTGAAAGAAATACCTCAAATATTTGAATACTTATGTTTACTCATCTTCATGTCTCACCGCCTCTGTTACATCGTTGACAAAGCAGAAAGGCAACAGAGTTAAAGGCCAAAATCCAAAGGCTGAAAAGTAATGCTTTTGATCTTCCTTTTGTCAAAGACTAAAAATGTTACCCAGGAAAATCCAGACACTTTGTTTATATGCCTTTTTTTCTCCTTTTCTCCATGAGAAATACACAATGCTCCGGAGCAACTGTAGTGACTGGAACGTATGTTGCTAATACAAAATATAGCCCAAAGGGTCTGCAAAGGTTTGAGTTCTCTTTCTTTGTATGAGTCAGATTCTCTCTGCTTCCCTCAGAGTGGAATAAGAAGAACAAGATCAAGAGTTTTCGGCATCTCTGTAATTCAGAAAAAAAGATTTGAAGGGTAAGCAGGAAGGAAGAAGAATGAAGAAAGTAAGATATCAGGTGAATTATGTGGGCATAACGCATAAGCAAGAACCTGGGTTATAAAAAAAGATATCTGAGAGGGCTTCACAACTCAATTTCTTGACATTTGTCCATTAGCTCCAGACACTGTCCCTTACAGCATTTGAAGTGACAAGAAATAATTAAGAAGAGAGGCCATTTGATATCAGTTTGTGAAGAAGACTCAATTCCAAATTACTGACATAAAAGTCCTACAAAACCACTAGTGACATGCAGACTCCTGAGAATGTTTTTTCACTTAGTTTTGTAGTCAAGGTATATAATATCTGTGCTCAGCTGTCCTCAAAGGTCTTTTCCTATTTATGCATTTTAAATTATGACAGTTGGGCCATCTTTCACTATTCCTCTCACAAAATGTTTCAGAAAGCTGGTTGAGGACCTGGAAAGGATTATTTAGTGATGATGTCAAATATCTGCTGGGGTCTTCTGGCTATGCCTGGACATTTTTAACGGTACTATTGCTCTCACTTTCACAAAACAAGAGTTTGAAATGCTTGAAAATCTGTTAATTTGATACAAACCCTACTTAAAGAACAAATTGCCCCAAAATACAGGATGAACAATGAAAACCAGGAAGGACATTAAAGGACCTCCACTAAGTACTGCATGAACCAGTTCTCAGGATGCTTTCTACCTCATTCATCCATAAATACACAAATCACTGCCATCACTTTTGATCAAACAGCTGTAAAGAGAAATTACTGCCCTTAAGACTGTCAGGTGCCAAGAGGTCTGTGGGAGATAGAGACAAATTCCTTTTTATCTCCCAGTGAATTGTCAGGGCTGCTGTTTAGAAACTGTCCCATCAGCCTGTGCAGAGTGCAGTGGTGTCTAACAAGGTACACACTTACACACTACTGTACAGGCTTGGGCTGTACAGGATACACTGATTCCCTGTTAGATATTAAATGATTTTACAAATATTAATTTTGATTGTCTTATGAAGCTTGTTGCTGCCTAAGTTTGCCTGTCAGGTAGAAAGTCACAGGGGTCATGCTCAGGATGGCAATTCTTGAATGTTTATGCATGGTAAAAAAAAATGGTCAAAGGAGAAAGCCAGTAATTCTGAATGTCTCTTTCCCTATTTCTTCAGCGTGTTCTAAGATACTGACAACCAAGTGAACTTGATCAAGTTTCTCTACAATTCTCTCACCAAGAAAGAACTAAAAGACCAGAAGGGAAGCATTAAATTTCAACTTTAGTACTTCTTTTGTTCAACTCTTTCTCCTACTTTACCATATGATCATTTAAGAGAACTTTCTTTAGCATATTAATTTGTCCAACTGCTTTTTGAGGCAGAGCAGGCTATCACCTGAAGAGAGCAGTTCTACAGCATAATTATGTATTGTGTTATTTATATAATTTTATGTATATTATATTTTATGTATATTTATATATTTGTGTATATTACATAAACACTTCCTCTGATTTGTTTTGAATCGGGTATATTTAATGACCACTGTATTATAAGATCATATTCTGTATCACAAGAAACAGAAACTAATAATTTCCTATTCACCTTTTTTATGCCACACACAATTTAATGAATCTCTAAATTTTTCCAGCCTCATGGACCCATTTTTCCCTTTTTCAGGGTGGAGTGTAATCTATTTTTCATGTGAGAAAAGTTTCATATCTTTGTTCATTCTTTGCTCAATCTAGTCACACTGAACAGGTGCCATTCAAAGTCTAGATACTGGAGCCTGCATTGTTGCGGCTGACCATTCTCCTTGTGCTCCGGAAGTGTGCATCTCTGCAAGAAGACAATAAGATTTTAAAGAAACTTTTTAGAAGAAAAAATAAGAGGTGGACTGTTTCTAAGACAGGTGTATCAGCCATTTAAACTGCACCTAAGAAATGAAGAAACTAGGCAGTTAAGGGAAGAGGAGAGATTAGAAAGAAATGCAGAAGTATTATATAAAATAATTAGATGTTTAGCAATTATACCTTCGCTATAAGTTACAGATACTATTTTAAGCTTCAGATGATGATGAATCTAGCACATATTTCCATAGAACTTTCCTCCTGAAATGTATTAAGTGTTTTAAACCATCAATAAAATAAGCAACTATGAAGATTACCTGATTTTTGCATATGAGAAACGAATAACATCGCACAGGTTCTCTCAATCTTTAATGTTCTTAAGTCTAATTGCTTCTCTTTGTCTACAAAAGAAGATGAAGCTACTCCTCAGTGTAGCTCAGAGAAGCTCAATGCAGTTCTCACCCCAAATTGCTCTCACATGCAGACTGACTCTCAGTCAGTAATATGGGGAACTAAGGAGGTTATTCATGAAATTAGATGTCTAGGAAAGGAAGTGAATATTCTCCAAAGCTTTCTTGCATAAGCTTGCAAGCCAGCCTGTGAAATAAACAAGCATAGAATTAATTGAGTCTGAGACTAAAGCCTCAGCACAGTTACAACACTGTCTTGCAATTATCTATAATGTAGTTGCTGATGCTTACAGTACAGAATGTTGCAATCAGAGGTCTGACCCTTTTCACTGGGGTTTTGTGCATGCAGAGTAATAGCAAGCAATTTCTGCACAGTTACAAAATTACAAGCGTCCCTAAAAAAAAACCCCAGCCAAACCCCCAAAACCCGGACCCAATATTTCTTTCATGCATATGTATTCACAATGTGAATACATTCTACTCCCTTTTAGTCCATTCTTTGCCTGGACACTCACAGATATCATGGTTGTTTTACGCAAAACTGCATTTCTGCTCACTTATGTGTAAATTCTTGCTCTTGAGCTGCAAACAACATACTGAGAGCGCCTCAAGTCCTCACTAAATTCTAGGTGCTATGACATCTGTTTGCATACCTCTCACAAGAATAATAATTTCTTTTCAAAGACAGCTTTCCGTGCAGTAAAAAATACTTTGAGTTTCTGTCTTAATATATCATGAATGTCATACTCTAGAAGATTTATTGTTAAAAGCTTTGAAATTCAAATTTATGTCTGTGTTTACAAAACATGACATGAGTATTGTGAGATGTTATCAGATGAAACAGATGACTCTAATTTTTTATTCTCTTTGGTTAGAACTACTGGGTCTATAATCATGGTGTAGCCTGGAAAGTAATGCACACCATCTGTGAGAAGTTCTTGTTTTCTTCAGGCAAAAGCATAGCTAAATTTATTTTTAGCTTAAGGGTATCCATAAGTCAAGCTAGACATGTGGTGTGTATGCATGTGCATACTGGATGTTAATTTTATCATCACCTGATTTTTTGTAACTTTATAGAGATTACAAATGTATCTGTGATTGATCTGTGGTATCCTTGTGCAAAGACTTGATACTCTTACATGGATGCTAATGCTTTGGAAGAAAATATGTAATAGAGTTCACATAATGTAGTAATGCCCATTTGTATATTAACCATCACAATCTGCCCTGGTAATTCAGAATTACCATTTTTAACATGGTATCATCACAGCAAGGAGACCTAAGGACTAACAAGACAACTAGAATAACCTTACCAGCACAGACCTTCATTTAGCTCTTCAAGTAGCTGTATCTTTTTTTCACATTTTTTTCCCAAAAGAGGGGGAATCTCTGGGAGTGCCCTTCCAAGTGTTCCATTAACTCCACAGATTCCACTCTATTATATTTTTACTCATGAAAGAGAATTTTCTGTCAGCTAGAAAGTCTTTAGCAAAAAAAAAGAGCATATTTAGTGTTTATCATGACTACAAGTAATCAGTGCATTTTATATTTTTCATTTTAAGGCACTAAAATTTAAATAATTTCAAATTCCTTTCCAATACAGGCGTTCTTGTTCTTTCTGTTTTAGCATTAGTAAGATGCTCCTGGATAAAAAAGTGATGAGGAGGTAAGTATCAGTGGAATAGAGGAACACTAGTTGTTTGAAGTTGAATTTAAACTTACATCTAGAGGTTTGCATGGCAGTTTTTGTAGTTTCAAATCTTGTATGCACAGATGGAAATAAGTAGGAGACAGAAACTCAGCAGTACATTAGTTATGGAGAGAAAAATATTTTAGATATTTTTTTCCCAGTCATTTTCGATTTCTTTCTTCATATGGACTCTTTTTTATAAATTGTGAATGTGAACTAGACAGACATTTTAGAGCCAGTACAGAACAAACTGCAGAAATTGCTCACTTTTTTGTTTCCTTAAGTTTCTGCTGAATCAGCTCAAGGTAGGGCAAAGGCTCTGGAGGTGTCAGTGGTGAGAGATTGAAGCTCATGGCTGAGAGAGGAAGTAGGGAGGCGCAGGCTCCCCTCTGTTAGCTTCCAGGAACAGGTAGGTCTCAAACCATACTTTTTGTTCCAAGCACCTGAGCTTCCCCTAAAGAGGTGCTTTTGGAGGGTGTCTGCAACTGGGCAGGATGATGCGACATGGAAGAACAATTTTTCTCTGCAAGCATAATTGGGACCAGCTCATGCTCACTGCAATTTCAGTAAGTGTGCTAGAACCACTCTCTGAGATATGTCAGATGTCAGCATGGAAAAGTTGTATGACTACTGTCTTTCTGTGCAAAGGCAGGTGAATTCAGCCTCTTGGTCCTCCAAAATGGCTGGCTTTCATTCATAGAAACCAAAGACAAAAAGAAAAAAAACCAAAACCCTACCCAAAACCTTAGTCACTGTTGCTACACTCAGTGTTAGCAAAAGAAATACAGACGAAAACATTCACGGAATACTGTCTAAAAATAATAATAAGGAAAAATAATTTAAATACTTAATATGAAAGGTAAGGAGGAGAGTATAAAAGAAAAGAGTGAACATGGAAAACTGAAAGAAGAAGCAAAATTGGACCTCAGTGTTTTAAAGATGTTCTCAGCATAGTTCAGCTTCTCCTCACTAAGAATATAAACCGACTGCAACTAGACAGAAAAGGCTGTTAGTGATGAATTTACCTTTCAACACCTCAGGGTAGCAACTGTTTTGTAGAATAAAACAAAGTAATGTTTGTTTGGGCTTAAGAGCTTTCCTCTTATTCACCATAGTAAAAGTCTGAACTTTAAGATTTGGTTGGCATTGATGTGAACATCATTTGACTGTAGAAATTTCATTATAATGCAGCATTAACTATAAAAATACTTGTTAACACTTGAAATAAGTAGGAAAAATTTTACATCTTCTGACACATACTAATTGTTCTTTCAGCCAAGGATGTAGTACTTTCCTTGCAGGGGCTTTTATTTTCTTCTGAAACAATTCAGTGTAGCAGAGTAGTTGTTGGAAGGAACAGAGTGGCTACACTTGTTAATATTTACTGTTTTGTTCTCCCAAATGAATTTAAAGAGCACACATCTGAGCGCCATTTACATTTTAAATAAATATTATAGCAGACATATTACTTTCTTTGTTTGATGATATCCCAGTAGGACAATATGGCAATGTGTTTCCTGCTACAGCATGTGAGAAAAATCTCAGCCATGATAAGCTTTATTGTTACATTTCTTCCTTTAAGCTGATGGAGAAGATGGGTCCTGGAATGACAAACAACCTGATAAATATTTTAACAAAAATAATAACATTTTATCATTTTATACTACTTGAAGTTTTTAGTCTATCTCACTACTCTTTGCAGACTTTCTTTTCTTTCTCTTCTGATTTTAGCCTTTAAAATAGTATTCCAACAATAAAGGGATCTTATTTCAAGTCTCACTGCAGTTAAACCTTCTCCTCAGATCATTAAATTTTCAGATCCAAAACCACATCAAATTTGAGTCTATGATAGGAAGTCTGAGAGACTTAGTATCCTTCTATGCTCGTAATTTGTTGCTTTCTAAAAGAAAAGAATCCATATCAGACTATTATTGACATAAAATAATTATTTCCTGTGGCTTTAAAATACTGGTAGACTTTGGTAGACTTGCAAAGCTAAAAATGTCTGTGAGCTGTCACTTCTGTAGCATGGCAGCGATCATACTGCCTTCCCTAACAGCCATGTTAGCCTTCTTAGCATTAACGCAGACAAAAAATTAGAAAGGAAATTTGTCTCAACCACAGTTTTATTAGAAGATGCATTTTAAATAAATGTATATAGTTTAACTTTTAGGTCCACTAGGTTTTGCTTTTGATAATGTGTACTATTCCTGAATTAAATCTCCTTTGTTTCTCAGCACCACCTAAGACAATCCTTATGTCTGCTTTACTCCAGCATCTGCAATTTACATAGAATTAATCTGCATGTCTGTGGACACCCCTGTTTCACCTATAGGGGTTTTTTCTTTTTTTCTTTTTTTTTATTTGTGTTTCCCACTGGGCCAGATGGAGCTACTGTTTATCAGGCCATGAAGGAAAAGACCAAAGGGAAAAACTCCTGCTCAGTTGAAAAACAGGAGCTGCAGATTTTACAGGTAATTCAGAGCGTGGTAACTCCACACTGTCATGTGGAGAGAAATGGGAGAGGACTAAATCCTGGCAATTCTGCATTTACTTACATTAAATTTCTGTTCTTGTCAAGTTCCTGCAGTCAGATTTAGGAGGATGCTCTAATATCCTGGCTCTGGCATGGTTAACTTATCTGATCCAAGGCAAGACAGTTGCAGTTATTCAAAATATCACAAAAGATCTGTTTTTCGAAAGTCTACAGCACTGAAAGTTAGGGATTTAGGGCCACGTTTTGAGGAGTAGCAAAATTATGCACATTGTGTTCTTTACACTGTAACTTGTTTCCTAAACAGCATTGGTCTCTTAAACTTTGGCTCCTTAACTGGCAAAATAGGTAAGTACAAGCTTTTCTTTTCTTTCTGTGGAAGAACTAACAGAAAGTCATCTTTTTATTGTAGTAACAAGGAATAATCTACTCTATTTTTGGCAAAGTCCAAGCTCTGTTTCATTCAAAAGTTTGCACTAACATTCAGCCACACTGCCTCTCTCCAGTGGTTTCTCCTGAATTCCTGAGGCATCACACTTCATACCTTTTTTATGAGACTGCATTCCCAAAACTCATTGAGCATTTTACCTCCATATCTCTTCTAAAAGCAAGCATAAACATCTCACCATACATTAAAAGGTGTTGAATTCTTTTGCAATGCTGAGTAGACTCAGCTGTCACTGAAGTTATTGAGATATGAAATGTTCAGTCCCAAGAAAAGTCATGCTTGCTACTGTCCATTTGCCAGCATGTTAAAACTTCTTTTTATCTAAACTTTTTAGTCCCATTTTCTTGTTTTACATAGCTCTTTCTTTCCCAAGAGACCTTTTGTCCGTTAAAATTTCAATTCTATAGGAAATTGTCTGACTTACAGACTTTCTGAAAAAGGTCTGGTGGTCATGTCCATGGGAAATGCATTAGGAAAAAACAGAGGCAGTAAAAAAATTGTTGGCCTTCACCATAAATAGCTACAAGTAAATTTTAAAGTTCTGTTTGGTAATTTACAACAGAATTAAAGAAGCTTTATTATGTTATGTTTGATAATACTTAAGTTATAATCCTCTGTCCTGCAGGCAAATTCACAGGCATGCCAGCCGGTACCTCTGTAGTACTTCGCCTAAGTAAGTGGCTGTCTACAGAGGCACAGGCCTTGGCACTAAAGGGTGTGAAGACAGGGCAAGACTCAAAGAAGGCAAATACTCATGTGCAGGGGGAAGAAGCTAAACATATGCATTGTGTCACTGGAAAAAAAATCACCTTGTAGTCTGGCATCTCATATTAACTTTTCTCTCCCTGGCTCATGTTACCTGACCTTGAATGTCTGCATGTGCTGTGTAAGCATTTTATTTAATTTCTTTTGAATAAAAACCTTGGGCTAAAGTCAATTTTGTTGCATTAGTAGAAATCCAAAGTGAACTCTACTGAAATGATCAGGTTTATTCTGGAATTTCACCACAGTAAGTTAGATTGGAAACTGTCCCCCTGCCCCTCATCTTATGAAAGTGTTTTCTTGCATAAGTGACAGTTTGATGGAAAATTAGTCATCTTAGACTTTACTGAGGTAAAGGAAGTGTTATCATTACAATATGCCTGAATCTGTTTATTCTTAGAAATGTGAAGTTTATAAGAGATTTTAAAAAGTCCAAAATGTTTCCAAGCACCCTTAGGAGCTTTTGTCTCTGAGAAACAAACCTTTGCACTCTTAACCAAGTAGACACCATGCCATTATGATCCCTTTCCTGCTCAAATATGCCAAGAAATGAAATAATTGTCAGGTTTTGCTCTAGGATAAAGGATCCAACAACTTGTTTCAGAAACACAACTAAGTTACACTTTCTAAAAGACTTTCTATGGGGGACATTTCAATACTGATATAAATGATCCTTATTTACAATTCCTTCTTTCTTTGGGCAATTAAGAAGGCCCCATTCATGTGACGATATGTTGCACTGAATCCAGAAGTCATTCCAGCAACTATTTCACACTAAAAATCCAAATCTGAAGTAGTGATGGGAGACCATGATAACATGTAAATTATGGACAATAAATAATCCATCAGACAAACCTTGGTTTTTGATCTTTTTGATCTTTGATCTTTTTACTGCAGGGATTACAATCCTCCTTCATGCTTGGGACAAAACCATTTTTTGTCAACTGGACAATGTCAAAGGCAAATTAATAATGAATTTGTTTTACAACAGGTTATGACAATACTCAATTTACTTTAGCTACAACCTTTTAAATTAAATCCTTATTCCACTGTATAAACAAATTGTAATGTCTAGAAAAGACTTTCTAATATTTAACTGTCCAGCTTTTTGTAAAACAGTCAAATATGACAAGACCTCTTTCTAGCACATCAAGTCTAGATTCATGTTAATGAAAACTCGGTATTTTTACTAAAAATAAATGTCTGAGCCTTTTAGGTAACTACAACAAAAACCATACTAAGGAGTAAACTCTAGTTTTGAGACCAAAGGCTGAAATAATGTATAGCTATTTGCCTTATGGTTTTACCTCACACAAACCAAGAAGGTACTTGGTTTGTTCATAAGTTATATTCCCAGTGCCCCAGTATAATATAGCTCATGCATCTTGACCACTCTTGCCCAGATGCCTGCTACATGAAATGCATCTTAAAAAGGAAGGAGAAAATAATGACATATTACATATCAGGAGAATGATGGTTCTGAGTTAAAATGATTCACTTCTTATATGCTGAATGCAGAGTAGTTCATGAACTATTCACATATTTAAAACTAAGAAGTGTAAACATATATTGTGGTACGGCAGAATATGATGTAGGCTGCTTCTATATGTAAGAGAGAGTGTTTTGCTTCACTTCTCACTAAAACAATTGTCAATAAGTTAACAATACTATAAGAAAACCAAGCAGCTTTGAAAGATGGTGGAAAATGGAAATTTTTTAAATTCATATATAATTAACATCTATGACTTTTTAACTTTCCAAATATTTCAAATGGATTTTTAAATTTCAACACAGACTTAACTGACACATAGAAGAACAGGATAATGGTATTTCTAGTGTTTTCAAACTGAAAACTTTAGAATACTTCACAAATATAGACATAGAAAATCACTCCCTTCTTAAGTAAAAACATAATTAATTAGGGTGGCTACTACATATGCTGCTTCATAGGAAATTCTGTGACACCCACTCAAAGTCAAAAGTAAAATAGAAAAAAAAATAGAAATTCTGTGATAAAAAATTTCAGAAGTTGTTTCAATAAAAATAAAATAATATTTTCAGAGTTTAAGTGTTTATAATAAAAAGGAGACATACAAAACTGTGCTAATTTCTAACATTAGAAATAAAAATGATTTAATCAAGAACATTACATATCCCAAGGTAGTGCATCTCTTTTTTTTTTCTTGAAATATTTGAAATTAACACTAAAAAGTTTCAACAAAAGCATTTTTTGATTACACATCCTCAAAAGTACATACTCTGATTACCTGCAATTACTATACTGACCAATTATTCACTGCATAGTAAAACCAACAAGACAGGACTAAACTTTATTCCCTTGCCCCTGTTTTTGTTTCAGATAGTAGCTTTCACCTGTTAACATGGCCAAAATTTGTCAAGAATAAGATTACCAGAATAATTCAACCTTAACTCGATTTCCAACAAACACAATCAAAAAAAAACCAAACAAAAATACAGTGGCCAGAATCTATTACAGTTTATTTGGTTGCCGCACAAAACAAACCCTGATTGACAAGAGCAAAACTGATTTCAACTATCTTTTCATCGTCCATTTGTGCTTTAAACAAAAAGCAATCTATCTGCTATGTATATGTTTTTCTTATGTGTGCACACACAGGAGGTTGGCTGGTGTTGCCTTTACTAATGAAAGAGATTCCTTCTTTTCTAAACAACTTTTCCTTCTGTTTGTTCATACTGAGAGGTCATAACCCCTAGTGGTTTTAGGTATAATCTGTTGCTATGGGAATGACTGTGGTGCTACAAAGGAAGGATTATGACCTTTCACTATATAAAAATGTTAGGTTTCTATTACCTTCTTGAATAGAACTTAAGAATTTTCATTTCAGTGTTGGGAGTTATCTTTCCTAAATGGATGTAGGGCTAACTATCCATGTAGGTGATAAGTGTTATCCCTAGTCATTACTGATTGTGCCAATGCTTTCATTTCCAAAAGATAATGAGTAACTTAATAAAGAAATGTCAATGGATGACCTGAAGCCTGCTTTGACAGGCTTTGACTGCTTAAAAAGGATTTATCAGTACATGATAGAGGCTGAAAAATTGCCACTAAATCCTGGCAAAAATAATAGAAAACATAGCAAGGGAAAAACAATAATGAGTTTTTCATGGTTTTTAATTAATGCAAATTTTCATGTTACTTGATTTTCTTTCATTATATGATTTAGGATTGAAGAAAGAAACAAGCCATCACTTGACTGCCTATTGCAAGACATCTCTGGCCTTGACTGATAATAAAAAGGAGTAAATGCTATGAAGCCTAAGGAACAAGGCTCAATCACTTTCAGCAATTGCTGTGTCTTATTGATAACTTGCAGCTCTATCCTGCAAAAGCCATCTCTGGAACAAAGCCTGTCACAGATCAGACTGAATCCATTAAAAAGCTTTGATTAACATGTCCCTAGGGTGTGCTGGGGAAACTTTTTACACCAAATGACAGCCTACTGCTACTGCTTGTGAATTGCCTTCCTGCAATACTCTTGTGTTTTAATCTAGTGCACAGTTTAAATTAAAAAACAGCAATGACTTTGTGTGACCTAAATATGAGTCTCTTTTATTCATTGTGAGATTTATCAACTTCTTGCAGATTAAGTGTTCAGAGAAGCAATAATTAACCTTAGTGTGTGTTAGCTAATATTAATTATATATCTCCTGTGCTTTCTTGGGCTAGTGTACATGTGCCCAGAGAACAGGTCATATTTAATGTGCCTTGTTTAGTGGACAAGAAGCTTTGTACTTGTCTTCCCTCGAAAACAAATTGTTTGTATTTGACAAGCATAGCATCAACAATGTTGGCTTTCTTTAGCAGGAGCTGACATTGATGTGTAAATGGATTTCAGTCCTTTTAAAATAGACACACAAAAGCTCTGTCTTTCTGGGCCTCAAATTTCAAGAGGGCAAGGAATTGCCCTTTACACACCCAATCATTTTCCCATCCACTGTGGAAAACAGCCCTTATCTATTGTGTATTATTTTTGTTACCCTGCAGTCCCTTGTAAGACATATGCTGAGCAGTATGTGTCAGGACCAGCAGGGCCCTGACATAATGTTTGTACATTATGAACAAAAAAACAAAAAAAAAAGGATCCTTTTATATTCCATTAAAGTTTAAAAATATATTTAAAAACACCTGCAGATATAAGAAGCCCTTGCCAGAAACCTGTTTGACATGATGTGCTAGCACCTAAGAAAGAGACATAAAAGAAAATACTGATCCTGTTCATATCCAGGTCAGTGTTAAAATCACATTAAACTAGTGTTAAAATCACATTAAACTAGTGTTAAAATCACATTAAACCAATGTTAAAACAGAGGTAAATCCACAGAGAATCAAGTGGCAAAATGCTGAACCATTTGACACAGTGGTCATTTATTAGCAGCAATTCAAATTTCTCATGGGTTAAAACTTTAATGAGGGCTTCTGCTCCTAAGCAGTACCTGGGCTCCAGCTCATGCCAACAGTGTTCTGTACCAGAGGAAAGCAACTGGGCAATACTTGGAGAGCAGTTTGGACCAGCAGTAGAGAGCCATAGGACAGCCCTTCTCCCAGGCACAGGTTATGCCTAAGGTAGATGAGGGAAAGGGAGGAAGGGAGAGAGCAGCATGGTGGGCTCTATGTAAGCTTTCTGTCACACAAAACTCTCCCTGGGAAAGAGGAAACTAGGGAGACAGAGATATGTGTTGCTTTGATTGTTTTGAATATCCCCAGCTATCTTCAGAACTGCATTGCAAAATTAAATGGGGTGTAAAGTGACCCTGCTTGCCAGTAAGGCACTAATGGCTGTACTGCAATCATGGTAGAGGGAAACTGGATAGGTTCTGTACCTTTAAAAAAGCTAAAGGGCAATAATCCTCTGTGCATCAGCATTTAAATATGAATACAATGGTGGAGAAATAAACACTACTTGTCAGCAACCTCTCAGGTAGTGCTGGGTAAGTACTATTTCATGGAAGCAACAACTTCTTCTAGGTTTGCATTGCTCACAACAGCAGTTTTTCACATCCCAGATGGGATTAATTTTCCTGGAATTAGGACCGTCAGCACAAGGACATAGTTATCTTCCTGTAGGTTTTCTCTGAATTGCATGCAGATGTTATGTTGACTTAAAAAATGTTTTTTACAATGTACAGAAGTTGACACCATAAATCTAACAAAAAACAGAGCAGCAACCTAGATGTTTAGCTGCTGAAAACAAATTTGAATAAATATACAGGGTTCTTGGAAATAGTTGTTATTCCAACTATTATTGTGCTAGTCAGATGAAAGGATAGGCAATGTTTTGTTGACTTTGCAGATTGATCATCTATGTCTTCTTAAGAACAATTGAGAGAAGCCTTTTTATACAGGGTAGTTGTGGCTACAAATGTGCTTTCAGAGCATCTATTACCTTACCTTTAGCAGGTGTAGCACTTTATTGCTCGATACTACCTTTCCATTTAGAAGTCTGGCTCCACACCTCCTTTGTTTCAACCCAGATGCTGGCATCTATTTAACTATTCATTAAAAACAGAAAGAATGCTCTCCCCAGCACCATCTGGAGTAGAACTGATACGGAAAAGGACTAATTTCTGTACTTTTTTTAACTGTCTTAAAGGTGAAAGGATTTGTCAAATCCATTAATGACCTATCTTAGATCTAATAGACACTTCACATTCAAAAAGGATTGTTCAGAAGCTGGTTTAAACAAAGGCAACAAAAGCAAGGAAGAACATGCACAAGGGGCAAAATGGTTTGGGAAATATAAACCTGCACAATTATAATTCGAACAAAAACAAGTGAGAAACCATACTCTGCTAAAGCACTATTGGCCAGCCATCTCGGCTTAGCATTCATACATAATTAAGCTCTAAGACAGCTGCAGGCTTCTCTAATTCAACAGGGTGCAGGATATCACAATATGAAGTAAGATGTATATATGTGCCTAGAAAAAGTTTAGTTTATATTCAGGCGCATTAAAACAAACCCTAAACCACCAAACAAGCAAACAACAACAAAATTCAGCAAAAATATAATGCTATTCAAGATGTCAGTAAAATGTGAGCTAGGATTCTCAGAATTTCCCTCATACCATCACTGTCTTGTATAGAATTTTGTTTTGCGTTTCCTCAGTGTATTGAATCAAAAGAAATAAGAAACATTAAACAAGTTTCAGGGCATTGATTTGGTTTTTTTTTTGTTTTTTTTTTTTTTGTTTGTTTTTTTGGTTTTTTTTTTTTTTTGTTTTTTTGTTTTTTTTGTTTTTGTTTTTGTTTTGTTTTGCTTGTTTGTTTGTTTGTTTGCAATTAAAATGATGTTTAAAATATCCACACTTATCTGTTAGGGTATTGTGATGTACAGATGGTAGCTTCCAAGGAGATTAAATATGCAGGAAAGATAAAGTCTCTCAGTGGGCCTTTTAACAAGTTCTTTAAACCAAACATTGTCTTGTTTATAGAAGCTGATCTTTTTCTCCATTACTAGTCACATTTGGCATAAAGACTGAGAAGGCAGCATATTGCAATGCCAGCCACTGGTGTGATGATCTCAGAAAATATTGTCATGTGTAGAGAATTTGGCTATATTTTAACATTTATTTTCCTTTGAGGATGCTTCAGTTCAGAAAGACTGTAATGTTGTGTCCTGCTAATTGTGCTAAGCCTCTGAAAAATTCTATTTTTTAAGATGATTGTAAATCTTGATTTTTCTGTGACAGACAATTGGCTGCTCACTGAAAAAGAAAAAAAATAAAAAAGAAATACATTGCATTTTACAGGCTCAGTATTATTATAAAGATACCATTTGTCTATTTGACATGGGATCAAAGTTACTTCTTGGAAAATTTTAATGTGATTAATCACACATGGATGGGAAATATAAAGTCACAACAGCTTGGGGACAGGACAATACGAGCCAGAACTCAATTCATCTTTCTGATTGAAACAATGTAAATGCAAAATAAAGATGTAAAGATCTGCATTTCTGTAAAAAGCAACATGAACAGTTTTGTTAGCTGTGCAAAAACGAAGTAAAACTGAACATAGGAGGATCTAAGAATTACATAGCCCTTACCTATAAGGCAACAAACCATTAGTACTGATGCTGAATTTGGTTCCTACAGAGATCTGGGTCACCATCTGTAATGACAAGATTGAAAGGTTTTTGTTTGTTTTTTTTTTTAAAATAACCTTAATAACAGAGAATTGAAAAGATTGACCCCCTGTGTCTTAGATGCATGTTTCTTTCTTTTTTGCAGTGTAGGTTTCGGCCAAAATGTGAAGCTGTGATTTCACTTCTTCTTCCCTGATAAGCAATTAATTGCATGTTTGTAACAAAATTTTATAATGATGTGTTATTTGCTTTCCTATTCAGCCTTCATTTTTCCTTCTCCTCACAGGTAATGATCTAAATAAAGGCAAACAATTAAAGAATAACCAAGACAGCAACAGCAGCAAAGGGTGAAGTTTTTAATTATATTTGTACTTATGATAATTATCAGTTCTGCTTTTGCTGGTCAGTCACAATTCCTCTTTGTTTCATCTTTGTCTTTTTTACAAAAGTGCTCAGTTTCCAGCTTAGTTTAAGTGAAACAGAGCACTTTGTAATATCAGGCTTTTTTAGGGTGTTGAATATTTGATAATCTTGTATCTTGATTTGCTGTGAAGAAAACAGACCAACATTTCCAAAATAATCTTCTTCAGAGTTGTGGAATCAGATGCGTGCTTTTTTTGCATGCATTAAGAGTTTTAATACAGCATGACTAAACTATTTGAACACTTGTACTAATATCGTGGGTGTTAAAATTATGTTCATAGTGACTTGTGTGTGTGTGATAGTTAGAACTGTCATAGCTACTACAGGTATGCAAGAGGAATCTTAAAGCACAATAATCAATCACATTACTTTCAAGATAAAGAAAGTACTGCTCAATTTTGATCTCAATTATATTGGTGTAAATCTGTAGTAACTTCACTGAAGTCATCTAGAATAACTGCTAAAATAAATTAAAATAGTCCATACTGTCCTGGATTCAGCAGTAGCAGTCATTTTTCTCCTTCTTAGTAGCTGGTGCAGTGCTGTGTTTCTGACTTTCGGTCTGGGAACAG
>WYDI02034084.1:22885-41259 GCA_009867235.2 Psittacus erithacus | reverse complement strand
TGAGAAAGTTGGGGCTGTTCAGCCTGAAGAAGAGAAGGCTGCGTGGAGACCTCATAGCAGCCTTCCAGTATCTGAAGTGGGGCTATAGGGATGCTGGGAAGGGACTATTCATTAGTGACTGTAGTGATAGGACAAGGGGTAAGAGGTTAAAACTTAAACAGGGGTAGTTTACATTGGCTATAAAGAAGAAATTCTTTATCGTAAGGGTGGTGAGGCACCAGAATGGGTTGTCCAGGGAAGTTGTGAATGTTCCATCCCTGGCAGTGTTCAAGGCCGGGTTGGGCAGAGCCTTGGGTGACCTGGTATAGTGTGAGGCGTTCCTGCCCATGGCAGGGGGGTTGGAGCTAGATGATCTTAAGGTCCTTTCCAACCCTAACGATTCTATGATTCTGTGATTCTACGTCAGGTCTGGAGGGTTTATGTTCTACTTAAAGAAGAGAAAAAAAATGAGTTTATCCAGCTGTATGCAAAATATTTTAATATTTATGAAATTATTTTTTCTTTCATATTTTTCTTCCTGAAAGAGAATTTGACTAAAATGCTACTTTTACAAAACTAGTAGATATACAGAGAGCATTATTGCCTGCTGCACTGTATTCAGATTTCTTCTACCCGTAAGAAGGAAGGGATGATGCAGAGAAGGGAAAGAACAGATCTTAGAGAGAATAGGAAAAAAAATAATAAGAAAGGCCAAGAGATGCATGGGTCTTCACTGTTGTAAATTCTGTAGAGAATTTATGCCAGTAGCACAAATTAAAACTAATAATCTGTGACAGAAGGATCAGCAGCCTTCCAGCAAAGCATTTTAAACAGTTTCCAGACATTTCTACTTCTTTGCATAGAGGCTTACATTTAAATCAGATTTAAATTTATTTTACATCTAGGGTCATACTAGTGTCCAGGAAAGTGCAATGCGGTAAACTGAATTTGACAGAGTTGAACTTATCATAAAGATACTTTGTCACTAAATGCACATTCTCTACCATTCCACTCCAAAAACATACCATTAAGACCTCAACTTTTACATGAAAACTTGTTTCTACACAGAAATATAAAGAGACCACAATGACTATTATTAACTAAGCTGCAAATATATTTCTGTGGCCAAAAAACTCAACTCAAGGCTGAGGGGAATCTCTAACAACACTTGCAGGCTAATACTTTCCATAAGTACCAGCCTGAACTCAAACTTGCATCTTTTAATATTTTACCTGCTAGCATTTCTCAGCAATGTTCTTTATCACACACTCAGACAAGTAAACAGGCTACTGAATACCATAACATTTTAACCTTGGCTTACAGACAAGTTTTGGATAGCAATCAAGTATTGCCAAATTTTCTTGCATTCTGAGGTTTAGAATCTGATTGCAGTAATTTTGAATTATTTCTTTCAGGAACAAGAGAGCATAGTGAAAGAAAACTGAAAGCACATGGAAATAAACATTCTCACAGAAATAGCTGGGTTCAGCTGGTATAGCATTAGAATAAGCCTGACTTTTAATATGCACATGGATTATCTACCATATTAATTCACAGTTTTGTACATGACAGAAGTTGGGTTTGATGGGTTTTGTTGTTACTTTTCTATATTATAATTTCTAAATTACAGAAATGGTATACAAAATACTCTCGCAGTGCACCTTTATTTGCTCACGTATCTTCCGTACTTCAAATACTCTCTTTCCACCTCTCGCCATTTTAAAGCCTAAAACCAAAGTGATTCAGGAGGAATAAATTTTTATATTTACTGAGAGGAAAATAGAACAAATAGTTATAAATCCAGAAGAATTATCTCTTTTGTAGATAAGCAGGTTTCAAGGCACATAGGTCTTGCTCACAAAGCAAATACTGACAAAAACATTCTTCCACTCTACTTGCAAAGATACTTGTCTCTGAGCACAGTTGTTACTCAATTAAGCCAGCAAACCCTTAGCAGAATGTAGAAAATCTTGCAAGAGATGGCTGCAGAAAAAGAACACCAGTATAATCATGTCCTTCATGCAAACATACAAAATCAGTAAGACCAGAGTTCCACTGCATGCATAATTTTCCTGGTATCTCATTTTAACTAGCAATCACAAACCATCCATTTTAATTGCACCACTGATCTGCTAGGCAAAGCCTGATTCTGCCATATGATTTTATATCTTCAACTGAAATTAGGAATATTAAGAGACAGTTTTCATGTTAAAAATGTTATGATGCAAATAGGCAAGACAAGCACACTGTAAAAGGTGGAACAGAAATGAGTTTTCAAGCCTCTAAATAAATAAAGAGACATTCTGAACTCTCTTACCATGCTTTACACACTGAACTGTGCTGTCTAAAAACAGTCTTGAGTACCAGTCCTTCCAACATTAAAATCATACCTTAAAAGGCGAAACATTTTAAAACTCTAACACATTGACTATACATGTTCCTACAATTCTAAATATATATATATTCCCTTAAAATCTTTGTATAGGTTGAATCATCAAATAAAAGTGATACCCATACAGGTCTGTACTAAACACAAACTGTCATAATAATACAATTAAAAAATAAGGGGGCTTTCTTGGGGGTATTTTTTTTTTTTTGAGATCTTTTTTCTTTGTGCTTATGCCACACGATAGTAGAAACAATTCCAATGAGTTTGACAGACTTTTCACTTTTAAATACGAAGTAAAGTACAACCAAATCTAACTTTATGGTATTAAGAAAGGTTTCTTATGATGTAGACTATAAGTAACAGGTTCTCTTTTAAAGATTTATCAAATCTGTACACCTATGGATGAGTATATCCTTCAGACAAAGAAGGAGCCCCTCTACTGTACCTCACCTGGAGTACTGCTTTCAGCTCTGGAGTCTTCAAAGCAGAAAAGGCATGGACATGTTGGAAAGGGTCCAGAGGGCCAAAAATTATCAGAAGGCTGTAGCACCTCTATTACGAGAAAAGGCAGAGATAGTTAGGGTTATAAGCCCTCATTAGGTACTGGAAGGCTGAAATAAGGTCTCCCTAACAGCCTTCTCTTCTCCAGGCTGAACAACCCCAACTCTCTCAGTCTGTCCTCATACAGGAGGTGCTTCTCAGAGCATCTTTGTGCCACTCCTCTGGTCTTGCTTCAACAGGTCATGTCATTCTTGTACTGCGGGCTCAAGAGCTGGACTTAGTACTCACATGAACATCTCTCCTACCCACAATCATATTTTCCATGTCAAATCAAGAAAGATTTGCAAATGTTTTCTTGAATAAAAAGGGGATGGGATTGGCTGGGGCTATTGATCCCTATCTTGCAATTTTCTTCCCCAACAGGGGTAAACTGGAGCTTAGTTTTTACCATGTTTTTGTTTGCCATCTACTAGACTTTTTCCATCTCCTATCCTTATGCGCATTCGTGGCTAATTCCAATTTTTTCTTCTTCTGTATTGCATAAGGTATAAACCTGGTTGTAGAGCAGGTAATAAAGAAGGAAGTCTGTTTATAATATGATGTTGTTATTGTTCCCACAGACTTTGTCCCTACTGTGCGTACTATAATCGGTTCACCTGCTCCTTATAGCATTTTCCTGTTTATTCAAAAAGGGAGAAAGACAACCTTTCACATTCATCATTAGCATGTGCCAAGAATACAACAGATGAAATAACATGCTTCGCTGACTTAAAATTGGCTGATAAACTGGAAAAATCCCAAAAGCATCTCCAAGTTAGAATTAAGGCATGGTATGCACACTTCTTAGTCTAAGAAATTTTGAGCATACAGAATTGAACTACGAATGATTATTGTAATAGACCCTCACAAAAGGAAGCAAATTATACATTTGTTGTTATTAATTTGACAAACCCAGGTTGTTTCTGCTATTACATTGTCACTTGATACTTACAAAAGGTAAATGACATAGGATCCTGAGACTGTGCTGTCAAGTAAACATCACAAGAAATTAAAGGCATCTGTTTTATATTATTTGCATGCCCATACTACTAACAATTTAAGGACAGTATACTTGAAAATTGTTGAAGTATTTGTTGGGGACATTAGGTTTGTTTGGTTTTGTAAATGTGCATTACAAAGCCCACAATCACTTAAATATTGCAATTTACCATGTGACACCACAAAGGACATCTGAATAACTTTAGAATTTAAATCTTAATGAATTATTTGCCCTTCACATCTAGGCTTCATAGCTTCAAATGCACTGAAGTTTACAAAGAATGCAGCTAATTGATAGGACAGTACATAAGTGGCGTGAGTTAAAGGAGATAAAGCTGGAGCTAACAGAACTGTCGAACTGTTGTTTGTTCTCCAGACCTTCACTTTTAAAGTCACTATTTTCTACAGCAATTAAAAGTAATTGAAATTGTAAATGCTCATCATTTCCAGAAATATATTTACAAATGGCTCGTCTGTCTCATAGTATTTGTGACTGCCTTTAATATGCCATTAAAGTGTATTCCACAACTACTGCCATCCTAAAAACAGCGAGAGCAAAACCAGATTTCTAACCTGTGCTTTCAGTCACAGTTCTCTGTGTTACCAGCAGCAGTTGCAGTAGCCCATTTCATTACTTGACAGTGAATATGGTTTGAATTGTGAAATGAAAGGCACAAGATGAGCGTGTAAGGGCAGCATTGTAGTTGCAATGGAAGTCCAGGACAAAATGGATTCATGCAAAATAGACAGAGCAAAATAAGAAAACAGCCTGAAGGTAACAGCATATTTGCTGATGAGGGAGGGTAGAAGCAGGAAGCAGGTATTCTAATTGCAGTGCCTCTGAGCTATTGTGTTCCTTTCTTCTCTCCTTGTTCTAAGAGGCACCTACAGTATAAAACAAAATTTAGATTTAGAATTTACATTTAGAGGGTTACCCAACTGAAATTTAATCTAAACCACCTGATTTTTCTTCTGAGGCATATTAGCCTCACCCCAAAAGTACTTGAATATTAAAAGCTTAATTTAGATCATTTGCTCCACATTATCCATCTGTTTTTATTTCACTACCCTAAACCTGAATGTTCAAAACCTTTAATCCTTAAAAGAGCTGCTGCATTTAATTGTGCTTCTGGTTTTTAATGGATAACACTTTTGCCTTGGCAGAAATAGAAAGCTTCCAAAGCTTCAGAAAGATTACTTCAAGCATCACTAGATGAATTATTTATAACTTACAACATATTGCCCTTTTTCCCTATTAACTTCCCATAATATCCATGATCATTTTAACTTGCAGTTCCCTGAAAAACAAATTATAGCTGTGAATCACTGACAAATGAAAACCATATATATGCATATGCTGAGTACATCACAAGATAGCATATCTGTTCTCTCTGTGGATGACTTATGTTTTCAAATTAAAAGCATAGTTTAACAAGAAGATCTGCAGTTCTTGAAATGCAAACAATAATCAAGGCAATGAAATGGGAGAAGCTTCATTGACTTTAGTAAGTTTTGGAACATAATGGTTACATGCATGTAAATGTTTTGGAAATTGTATTTCATAGTGCAAGTAGAGAAAGTACGTTAATCAAATGCTTGATTTTCTCTCAAGCAGTAAATGAAATATTCTTTAGTCTTACACACAAAAGAAAAAAATGCTATGCTCATTTACTTCATAAATTCACTCCTATCTTATGACTCTGTGCTTCTCTTTTCTCCTTTTCCTTTTGAAGCTTCTCCAGTTTTTCCATGTCCTTCTTCCATGTCTTCTGATGCTGCAGCTTCCAACTTCCTGTTTGGTGCCACAGTCACAGACATGTCTAAGGCTTCACACTTTTTAGCCCTTCTCTCTTGTCTCTTCAGCTATGGATAGCACTCTGCATATACTTCAAAACAGTCTTGACCTTCTGTAACTTTCTGAAATGATTCAGTTGCCAGGTTTCCCAGAGCACTGGGGACTGATTACCACAATGAAAATGTGGTTCCCACATGTAGATATTCCATCCCTTCTAAATGATTATGAATGTTGCATAGCTAAGATCCATTTTTCAGAATACTTATTCCCAATCTGCCTTCATAAAGAGTACCTGCTGTTACAAATTTCATTGGAGATAAGAGTCTTTAAACACTTCACAGAACCAGACCGCTGGTGAAAAACACGTCTTAAGGCTGTTAATTAAATTAATAAAATCTTTTAAACAAAATGCAGATTTCTGACAGAAATATATTCATGCCTAAAGGTAACAACAATGATTATAAAGTTTATTGGACTTCAGTATTTATTGGTTTTATTCAAGAAAGCAATGACCTATGAATTACATCACTTTATTGCACATCTATCTTCATGGACATAGTTTATAACATAGAGGTAATAGATACAAAACCCATTTAGATGAGATTTACTTTAAAGTTTTGAAGACATTTAAAAAGCAGGCAAAAAAATGCTGGGAACACATTATAGCCGCTTAGTACAAATAAAGAAGGAAACAAATAACAACTTAGTAGCTTCTTTCAGAATAAAGTGCAGTATAAAAACACTTTAGAGTGCAGCTTGCTCATTGTTTTCCAGCCTTAACCCACTAGAAGAAAATCTGCACCCTACACTTAAAGAAGCATGTCTGTAATCTTAAAAACAAATTTCTGTGACTCATAAGCTATGAGAGTATTTCTTCTTGTAAAGGCAAACTGCAATTTACCAACACAAAGAAAAAAAGTTCATTATAACTTACAGCCCTGAAGAAAGCACAAATTAATTTAACCTGACAAAGGGGGGAAGTGCACAACCTTACGCAACAGAAAGAAAAAAAAAAAAAAAAGAAAAGAAAGAAAAAATACAGTGACTTTACCTTTTGAATTCTTTCCTCAGGAACCAGCTGTTAATCTGAGCTTCTGAAGCACACTTGAAAGAGCAGCAGACCCTTGGAGAAGCGCCTAGTCTGCCTCCGATAGATCTCATTGAATGAATGTTGTTAATAACTTACTTCTTAAAATTTATACTAAGGTTTCAAAGTCAAGCAAGTACATATGACTCTAGAAATTCAAGGAACTTGCAAATTATTTTTTTTTTCCTGTGGAATAAACGAATGTATTCTACCACAGGATGAAGAGATAAAAAATTTCCAATAAAGGAGAAATTATAAAAATGAGATCTGAGGTGTGTTGCATTTAATGGAGTCTTGACCTTTCCACATGAATTGCAGAACTGTCCCTTGCAGCAATGAATGAGCTCCTGAAAACAAACCAGTGTGGTTTCACCTTACACAGGAAGACCCAAGGAGGGTTCAGTAGGACCATCTACTGGGCAGGCAGAAGATGGAAAAGAGGGTAGAAACCTGTGCCCTCACAAAGAGGCATGGTCCCACTGCACCCCAATAAGAAGAGTGGTGCAATGTCAGGACTATGATCAGGGGCAGCCAAGGGACCTGTGACTACCACACCAGGTCCAGCCAAGGGGGAGGTCTGAGGCCAAGCCAGGATCCCAAGTCAGCAGGTCAGGGTCAGGAATGCACAAGACTGGGAACAAACAGGTAAAAGTTGAAGGCCTGAGCTGAAATGTGTCTTCTGAGTAAAGGCAGGGAGGCCCCAGGGAGGTTGCTCAGAGGTTTTTGCTCTGCAGCTGTTTCTCAGCAGGCTCCCTCAAGGCCATGAGGCTTCGACATGCTAGGGCAGGCTGTAAGCCAAGCCCTGGGGCTGAGGGGACTGCTCTCTGAGCTCTGCCCAGCACACTGCCTAAGAGGTACAGGCAATCAGGGTAGGTTAGAATTATATTTTTCCTCTGAGTTATAATTTTCTTATTTTAGCAATGTTAGAAATAGTTGGTCAAGAGCTTTTTGTGTCAAATGGGAGCCTAAATGTCAAGACAAAGTGAGAAATCATGAGAAGTGAGAAATCATAAGAAATACCTGACTGCAGTGACAGGACAAGGGGTAATGAGTTAAAATTTAAACAGGGGATGTTTAGATTGGCTATAAAGAAGAAATTCTTTATCGTAAGGGTGGTGAGGCACCGGAATGGGTTGTCCAGGGAAGTTGTGAATGTTCCATCCCTGGCGGTGTTCAAGGCTGGGCTGGGCAGAGCCTTGGGTGACCTGGTATAGTGTGAGGCGTTCCTGCCCATGGCAGGGGGGTTGGAGCTAGATGATCTTAAGGTCTTTTCCAACCCTAACGATTCTATGATTCTGTGATTCTATGACTTTATTGTTGATGATCTAATTCATCTTTTCCATTTCTACAATTTTTACAGATATGAAAACAGAGTGCTACACTTAAGTGAGAGAGCCTCATCAGTGCTTCAGATGAAGGGAAAGTTTGAGTAATGGAGTGAAAGTCAACTCCACACATCAGACCTAAATCCATAGCAGCTCAACAACTGCATTTTTCAAGGAGTTACTTCTCTTTTTAATGTTTTAATAAATATATTCTACAGTAAAAATCTAGTTTGCAGATACATATTCATCAGATTAAAATATGTGTCTTGTTTCCCAGCTGACTTTGACCCAGGAGAGAATAAGACAAATATGTTCTAAGAAAGCCTGTCATTCATACAAAGTCATATACTGAACACTGTCTGTATGATTTCTTTATGGCCTATTCCAGTAGGACTGATGAGATAAAAATAGTCTTCCCTATAGAAAAAGTTATGAGAAAGAAAAATATAAATGTAATGTCTTCTATTCAAGACATTTTATTGCCTGGTATTTGGGTTTAGAAGTCTTCTACTGTAGGGAATGAAAAGTGAAAGGAAATTACACAAATTTTAATAGTAGGATGCCTTAAATATCTTGAGGGAAGATGTTGAGATTTTACTGAATATTTGAAGCATACAAGCAGAGTCAACATGACTGAGCAGATAGATAGCCAAGATTTGGGGAATTATTAATCGTGTAGCTGAGCTACAAAATTTAAATACCAAACAAGAATATCTTCTTGTTTAGTGCTTGCATTTGGAAATTGTCAAAACCTGAAATTAAACAGTCCCAAATACTAACAGCACTAGTTTCTAAGACACTAATTAAGGCTACATATTAGAGAGATCTTTTAAAATTAACTTGCAGTCTTACTTTGAAATAATTTACTATAATTTTTTCCTTCTTCACCAATTTTTAGTTCATTTCTGCTTTACCAGGAACATAGGCAGTAAATTCATCAGTTTCCATGCATTTACTTGTTTTTGTCCTTGTGCTGCAAAAGTAGAAGCAGTAGCTTTAAATCATGACCATAGCAATTATTTAAGGGGAAGAATAGGTAGTCAGCAAAAGTCAATAAAAGGAAAAGAGAAAGGATTAAAATTCATTGAGGGTATTGCAAGAAGAAACCCTTTTCCAGATAATGTTCCTTCTTGTTGTAGAAGTCTGATATTGTTTTTTTCTTCCAGCTTGAGCAGGAAAGCAGCACTTTGGTGACCAGAGCAGCTATCAGTAACTTAGTCATGTTGCTCACTACATGTTTGCACCTTTTTCTCTCCTTTCTTACAATAAATTCAGTACTCACTGAGGAGCTGACACAGAATTATTATTACTGCATTCAACAGGAAAGACATGCGCAGTGCAGTACCATACCAACAGTTCATCCCAAAAGCAAGGCACTGGTTCAAAGTCCATTTTCCCTTTTCTTTTGAAGTGCAGTCTCAAAGGCATTGCTTTCAGTGCAGGCATTAAAGTCTCCCATCAAAAGAGATAAATGTGATAATGACATTTGACTTCAATGGAATCACAACAAATAAAGCTTTTAATACTTTCCCAAGACACGTTGCATCATGCAGTGCTCTAATGATGTATACTTCCATGGCTCTCTCTTGGTTTGGTTTTGGTTGGCTTTTTAGTATTCATGTAGAGAAATTTGGAGCTTAGTTTTCTTGCTGGATTTGTCTTAGAATAGGAACTGCGGCTGGCTGATTTAGTGAAGTAACGGTATTCAGCTTCTTCCTTCTAAAGTCAATAGAAAATGCTTAAATGTCAAGAAGCCATTTTGAAGACATATTACTGAAGAAAAAAATCTAAAATCTACTGTAGCCTGTGGGTTAAAGGGTTTATATAATTTATGCAGCTATATTTTTTAATTCTGACAATTTTTACTCCCAAAAGTACATACTCTTTTATAAGAACATAAAGAATCATTCCAGTGCAAGAATGGAATGGAGAGCAGAGGAGAGGAGGGGAGAGGAGGGGAGAAGAAAGGAGAGGAGAGAAGAGAAGAGGAAAATCTTAGAGAAAACGGTATTCCTAAAACATTAGATTAACAGAGAAGGAACTGAAGCTTTTTGACAGTGATGCTTTACATTCATTTTCAGCATCATAAAAAACAGTGGATAGCAGCATTGTAAGTGGAGAGTCTGCTCTGAGACTCAATTGCTGTAGGACCTGCTTGTCTTCAATTTCACTTGCACATCGAGTTTGCAAATCCACCAGAGAGGGGACTTAAACAGCTTGGAACTCCTGCTCTTCAGCACGATATATTTACAATGCCACACAAATCATCTATAAGAACACACCTATCTTTACTGAAACATCACTGATTAGCTTCATAAATTTCTTCATCTAGAAATAGCCATCTTCAGGAATTTATGTGATTTACTGGCTTTATTAGGGTGGGTATAAGAGTTACAAACTTTTCTACACAAGTGTACTAGATAATGCTGTTTTGATAATAATGCAAAATAATGCTTACTCCTAGAACTTCAGTGGTGGGAAAGAAGGCTCCAGCTTGGCTGTGGACATCAGGCAGCACCAGGTCCACATATTCACATTACTGGATGCAACAATGCCACAGCTGCAGGGTGGACTGCAGCCACTCAGTTACAGAGGCAGCCTTTTCCTGAGGAGTTACTACAGTTTGTTATGACTTATGGCCACCTGATTTGCTCATCACCTGTGAAGGATGATGGCTGCACAGCACCAAGCGCAATATTTCTGGTTCATTTCACTAACAGAAAGTACATATTTGCGCCAGTGCTAAGGAGCGAGATAGTCTAAACATTGTATGTCATCCAAACACCTCATAATTTTGTCTGCTTCAGCAGAGAACATTTCAAAGTAAAATCTAACTCACAGAAACTGATTTTTTGTCATTATTGTCTAACGTATTGGTGTAGCAGGGAATTTAATGGCACAAAAGTGGACAGCATGCTGAATTTCATGTGGTTCAATTACTGAAATAGTTGGCAATCATTTTAGAAAAAAAAACACTGCCAAAGACGTTCCGTGAGTATCAGATTCTAGTGCTCCATGATTTCAGCAAAACTTGTGAAGATGTGAAAATGGAAATTGTTTAAAAGAGCTTTAAGGTCTTAAAACACCAAATGTTCTAAACTTTTAGTTTAGTTTGATGCTATGCAAAGATTAAGTCCTAAAAACTAAACTTATTATTAAAACTAGATCAGGGTCTAATTTTTCTGGACAAATTTATTTTTGTGTTGCATTATAAATATAGTCTGATGAACACAGGTACAACTTACAGCATGAATAAGGATAAATAATGATTTACACTTCATATATTTACCCTGAAGCTCCAAGTTTGAATACATCTCTCTTTTTTCCCATATATATTTAGCATGTTTAAAGATGTTAAATAAAAAACCGATCCACATATATATAGGCTTCCTTGACAGAATGATGCTTCCATTGATATTAAAACTTAATACTCTGAAGATCTTCTCAACAATAATTGTATCTAAATATGGTACCTTTATCTGCAGGAAGTAAGAAGACTCAGACACAGTCCTGTGATCTGAACAAACTCTGGTGCAAGAAAAGTACAGAAAAGTGAACATCTGGGGCTATCCCACAAGGTTGTAGGAAATACCAATGGACTACTACAAGACCCAGGATATGACCACCTTTGTCACTATCGTGCTCATATGTCCTGTGTGGAGTATCAGGAAAAAAAATTTCAAAGAAACTCACTAATGCATATTCACTGCCTAAGGCTCTTAGTATCAACTACAACATGGGGTTTCTTTGTGACATCCAAGGTCATTAAACATCTTTGAGTAGACAAGCAAGTGCTCCAGGATTTGAAAGAGACAATTTTTATATTTACGGCAGCAACTGGAAGTCAACAAAGAGTTACATGAATAGATGGATGGAGGAGACAGTAACATTTCACAAGAGACATCAGCAATATATTTTCCAGAGGACACTGATGCAATTTTGAGCACAATAAATGTTTTGCACAAGCAATAGAAAGGATTCTTTCTCATCCCCTCAGTTCAGAAGAAATTTACCTGAAAAATTAATGCCTGTTGTTAGTGTTAGTACACCATCTTGTGGATAACTGGTCTAATTGGGAACATTACTGTAATGGCACAGTGCCCAATCGCTGTAAGCAGCAGGGTCACTTCTTATTCGTACAGCACTTAGATTCACAGCAACTCTCTGTTTTATATGCATCATGACTAATTTCCAAATCTACTTGTGAAGAATAAAATCTTTGAGAGTAAAAGAAAATATACACATATGAAGAAGGACACTGATGTTCAAGTATTAGTTACTGTTAATTCTCTCAGGACACACTTAAAACAATATGCTTGGAAGAAACCAAAGCTTTTTAGCACTTCACCATACTAGGACAATAACACCAGATAGAGCGAACTACTTATCTAATCTGATGTAAACATACTTTTCTGGTGCAGTAAGGTTACTACTGGATACATGGTCTTCCATGATCTATGGTGCTTCCAAAGAGTTATTTATACAAATTTCAATCTTATTTCAGATAACTGAAAAAAAAAAAAAAAAAAAGAAGTATATACTAAACAGAAGGTGTGAGAAAGTTCTGGGACTTTCATATTCCTCATTTTTGTACATCTATGATTAATGATCCCATTCTTTGCAATTGTAAGATATGGGCATTAGAAGGTGATTTTTTTTTTTTTTTAATGCATTTTAATTCCTCTAGGCCAGTTTCTCTGGCAGGACCATCCTGAAATATTATGCATAAGATGAGAAAGCTGAACCTGCACACACCAAAATGGAGGATTCTAGCTTTTTCAATCGTGTTGCTTTAGTGCATCAAAATACACAACTTTTGTTTCTTCATGACAAACTTTTTCACAGTGAACACAATGAAGCAGTGGAACAGGCTGTCTTGAGAGGCTGTGGAGTGAATACAAAGTTAGAACATTACAAAATGAATTCCAAATTTTATAAAGGCTACCATCAGCAGGACTTAGCAATACATCTGTCTAGAACAACTACAGGATCCAGAATGGTGGAGCTTATTGAATTTAATTCCTGTGTATGCTGCCCTTTGTTGCTCACCCTATACTCTACAGAGAAACACAAAGAACTTGAAGTGTTTAAAGATTCTAGTGCTGCGATTACCTGACATGAGCAATATACATGCTCTGCTTGCCTAGACACCTATAGCCTTTCTGTTATCATTCTGAAAGAAATTAATATGAAACATTAAAAGCTACATAAAATACAAGATCGATAGTTTCATATACAATACGCTGAAATTTGCGTAGCTAAAAACCTCCTGAACTAAATATTCTTCCAAAATGCTCTTCCAACAGCCCTATAGTATATGTATTTTAGAGAGCTGTTTCCTTTCTCTTGGAACACTGCTTTTGCATTCTCTGCTGTTACTTCTGCCTAAAATGAAGATTGATCAAAACTGTCAACCAGAAGGGATAAAAATTTTAAAACAAGAAGAATCAATACTTACAACTTCTGCCTTCATAGCTTTATGTTTCTTGCTGTATTTTATCAGCCACAAATACAAACAGACAAATCAACTTATATTTGGCATGTAATACAATTACTTGGCATTTTATGATATAAGTGAATTGAGTTCAGTGTGCTTTGCCGCATTCTATAATATTACAAAAAAAAAAATTGTAGTTTTTTTTCTCTTTACTGGATTACTCTTTAGACTTGATTTATCTTCAGAAGCTATATTGTTTGCTATTGTATTTTTTATGAGGATAGGTTTGATCTTTAATGAGCATATTTAAAACAACAACAGAGACAGAACAGATATTGGGATGTTATATCTGTTGATGATGTCCAACTAGGCAAGGAATCAATCAGTACAATTACTTGGATAATTTGGAAACATGCACAGACATCTACATAGTTGTAGTATTATGTGGCTGAGTGTAGAATAATTACAGCTCTTTCAAAAAGGTATTAAAATCTGAGTGTACCAAAGTAGAAACAATTCCGAAGAGAATAGTGAAGCTATAATGTTATTTAATAGTATTTAAATATGTTCTGCTGCATATTTATTCCACGTGCCTTAAAGTAAAAAGAAGGTTGCATCAGAAGATTACTTCCATAGCTTGCTGACATTTTAATTTACTTCATTTCACAATTAAAGGAAATTAAGATGGGGAAAAAATGTAAACAAAATCATGTCCTTGGAAAGGCAGCATAATACTTAAAGCTCTTTTGGCTGGTTAGCCAAACAGAAATACAGACAAAAATTTCAAATCAACACCTTATGTGGTTTTTTTGGAGTTGTTGGGTTTTTTTTTTCTGACAGAAAAAATACACAAAAGTTTATTTGATTTTTAAATTGCAAGTATTTTATGTCTTCCTTCTTTACCCTTTCTTGAAAGGATAAAGTATAACTTCTAACTAGCTCGTTATTACATAGTTTTTTGCAATTGGTGCAAAGAAACTATATCCTAAAGCAAGAGTTAAAGTACTTCACTTTAAAAAATTCCAAAGAATATTCAAATATTTATTCCACTTTTTTGGCTTGTTTAATCCATGTACACTCATGGATGGGCATGTAGCATTATCTGCTCTTGATTTCCCCAATTACTTTCATTGTAAAATCATCATAATCTCATTGTTCTTAGCTTTGCACAATTTGCCTTTTCTTGACTTTTTTTTTTTTTTTTGCTGGCTCTTTCTGAAGCTGGCAAAGACTATCCCAGATAGACTCCTTTGAAAAAAAAAAGGATCATTTTCACATTTTCTGGGAAGACCAGCTGGAATTTAACTGCTTATCTGTTTATTGAATCTCTCTCCTAATGATGAATGGACTGTGCACGCACTCACACATTGAGCAGCTGGGCATGACCAATCATTTCATGAGTGCATTCGTAACAAAAGAGACAAGACAGAGACAGATGGAAGAGTTCACAAGCTGGTTGGCAGTTGACACAAGAAAGCTTACTGAAGCATGCCATACTCCATAGTCTAAAGGGAAACCAGGAATCCTAAACTGCACTGTTCCTCTATCAAGAAGAGTTTGTGGAAGCACTAGTAAAATACACTGAAACTGTCTTTACAGCTAGTCCACATCCAAGTGATGAAGTACATTGGAAATCAGTTAGTTTTGGTAACTCAGATGGTGGAGGATGTTCTTATTCTTCTACCAATTAATACTGATGTTGGTGTCACAATGCACCATAGAATTTCTGGTTCCTTCTTTAATTTTAAATTAACAGCTGCCAAGTAAGAGCTCAAGAACAAAGAATTTATCTGCAAGAAGTCAAAATGTTCGACCTTATTATACCTTCACATTGACAGTTAATGTTTTGAATCCAGCTATGGAGTGAAGATGATGTAGGTTTTGTTGGTTTCATTTTCTCAGAAACTTAAAAATCATTTCATAAACTAGCTAACTAGAAAAATATTAAGAAAGGTAATACTGTCCTGCAGAAGTGAAGCTGCCTGTTTCAATTTCCTACATATTGTTGTCCAAATCTCCTCCAAATAAGTTCTCATATGTGATCTTTCTTTCTTCTGGTGTCTGAATTACTTGTTCTGGTTTTAAGAATGGCTGAGCAGGTCACAGCTGCAACTGAAAACTGTAGAAACTCTTTCAAAAATATATAAAAAATCTCGCCTAGTAATTTAAAATTGGGCTCTGGAAATGACTATGTATTTTCCAAACTTTACATGTGGTGATGAGAAATTTGTAATGTATGTGCTTCTAAGATGGGAGCAAAAAATTTTTCCGATTTCTGAGGCTTTGACTCATGTGACTAATGTTTGTGAACCAGATATTATAGTTATAATCAATATAGAAAAGACTCAGGAAATGTGGAGATTGAAGACATGGACTCCAGCAGAGTTTCATGCCAAAAACTTCCTTACTGTCGGAGACCCTTTTACTGCTGGTTCCACGGTTTATATACACTATACCTTTTGTTCTTGTGCTACTAACAGAATTGCCTGGATTTGAACATCACCACCCTCTGATTGGCCACTATGTGTTACCCTCTGGGTGGCCACTCCCCTCTATGTTCAGGCCAAGCTCAGAACGTTTCGAGCCCAGAATATTCTGGCCAATCCCAGGATGTTCTCGCCAACAAGGAAATTAATTGTTCTTCTTTCTGATATTTGTTGAAAAGATAAAATGAAATATTAATACCCACTTTTTGCATGAGCATGTGTTCTGAATAAACTAGAAATTCTGCACTGTAACAATGTAATTAAGCCTCTCTTAAGACAAATGAATGGTAGGAGAGAGTTTGTACTCTGCTTCAACTCTGCCATTTCCTAACTGCTGACATTGTGACTATGCAAGTTCAGGCATTTAATATGCTGAAGAAGGGAAAAAGAAGGTATTGCAGTTGTAAGACAATGTAGTGACTACTGGAGACTTGTACTGAATACCTAAGTTATGTGTGCCAAAGAATAGTCCAAATTATCTCCTAAGTACATGTCACTACAAAGGAAAACAGAGAGATTCTGTATACATCTAGGTGAAGCATAAGAAGATCAACAAGAAATCAGAATCTGATCCTCCTGCTTTTTTTTTTATTTTGTACACAGTCTTAATTATAAAATAAGAAATGTAATATATAATAAATATGCAATACATCTTTTATAAGAGAGAAAATTTTAAATAAAATCATATTGCTATTAATATCAGATTATCCTGTTATTTTTATTAGTAGTCTGTCATATCACAGTTGGCAGCTAAAAATTGCTGCTTCAACCTGTGTCAGCTAGCACCCTCTTTACCCAGTCAGGATACACTAGAAGCAGACTTCAGTGAAAGAAACTAAGTGCCAGTTTGCTTGCTTGCTTGCTGGGCATTGCAAGCCAGAGAATCGATATGCAAATTGATTTGGGTATTTAAATAGGATTTTAGCTTTCCAGGCTGAAATTATCTTATACAAATCCTTCTGTCATTTCATAGCCACCATTTACATGTATTTGTTAACTGCAATGTCAAATCATTAAATCAAACAGGCTGCAAGAGGAGTGGTTAATAACTGAGGTACTAGAACATCACTTGCACGTCTAAGGAGCATTTGTGACAAATTTCGGTACCAGTGATCTCAGTTCTGGCAACTGCAACTGTGCTTCTATCAGATTGATTACCGATTTACACCAAAATATATCAAAAAAGAATCAAACTATATTTTTACTTTGCTTCCTATAATTAGAAAAGTACAATGAAGGACAGGGTATCTACAGAAGTACCCTATCCTGCCACTAGCAAGCTGGGAATTAGAAAAAGTTTTTTAGATATGTGTAACTACCAGTTAATTTTCACAAGTATTAGAAGTTCAGTCTATACCACAACTGTAACACAGTACCTATGATTTAACATAACATTTTAGAGGCACTTTGAGGGACTGGGAACTTTATGGAACATTAATCTGCAGTGAATGCTATTTATGAGAACATTTCACCTGCAAAAGTGAAAGTATTTATTTTGTAATTGTTGCATGTCTCATTTTAAGTTGGCTTTAGCGGACAGCTTCTTCAAGCTGCTATTTGGTAGAGGTAGATATATGCCAGGGTGAAAGATCTTAATGTCCTGGAAGGAATTGTTATTACTCTTCATTCAAAATCACCCAGTATTTCCCTTCATCTTAAAAACAATACCAAAAAAAAAAAAAAAAAAAAAAAGTGGGCTAATTGCTTAATTAATGAAACAGGACCATTTTATCATGTCTGTGACTAATCAGTGAGGAAGAATATACGTTTTGAAGGGTTTCTAAAAAATGTGAACTAGTGCAGCAGTTTAACAGAAAATGGAGTGGGGAAACCAAATTTGTTTGATCTATTGTATTAACTTCAAATAACTTTTTTCTCACATGAAGTATGAACTAAGCTGTGGAACTTCCACACAGTTCTACCTGCAGTGGTCTGCTACATGAGAAAGATAAGAAAATAACCTCTGCTTCCAAAATAATAATTCTAAGAAGGTGATGAGGTGTTCCCCAACATATATAGGCAATGTATCAATACTCCTTTAAACGTTCTTCTCAAACAAGAAGCTAAGATACTTTTATCTCTTACTGTTGTCTGTGTATTGGCAATATCTTGCACTGGGATACGTGAAATGCAAAACAGTCAACTCCTCATTCAAAGACCAGCAAAAGGAAGACAGAGGTGACTAGCAACATCAGATATGTTCTGCTGTAAAACAGAAAAAATCACTTCTCTATTGCTTCCTAAAATAATTGCTCTGTCCTTTGTTGGGACTGGCTGCGCGACGGCGACACCTTGTGAGCAATCCAGACACCTCGGGGTTGAAAGATGGTGTCTCTG
>WYDI02034084.1:6477-22785 GCA_009867235.2 Psittacus erithacus | reverse complement strand
TCAGAAGTTGTTATGATGCTGGTGCTTGTTCAAGTTTGTTATATAAGCAGTGTGTTAACAGGCAATAAACGGCATTCACTGGATCATATTGGTTGGCTCAGCGGTGTCCGTGACTCCTGCGTCATGACAGTCCTTTCCTTCTCTCTTTCCTTACCTCATAACATTTCTGCTCACCTATCTGTTCTGTAATTTTCAGACAGTAAGGACAAAAGAATCAGCAAAAGTCTATAGGAAACACAGGCAATAACCGTACATATATTCTTTTTGTAATGTATTTTGGTGTTTTTCTAATTCAGTACCTTTACCACAGCCTTCTTCCTTCCAAGAATTTAATTATTAAGAAATACCAGACAAAAATGTATTTCTCACTGTTCAGTTGCTGTTCTGTTTTCCACAAGGGCAGCTGTTGCTATTACTTGCCCTTATTTCTGCTTAGTACATTGTTCATCTCATGTCTCTTACCTCCTCTCCTGCCATTTTGTTTTATTCCATTCATATTACTCACTATGTTATTCCTTTCTGTTCTGAGTTCATTTGATTGTACTCCACTGGGAACCTTCTGACTACATTTGACTTAAAGATGAAGCAAATTCTTCTGTGTTGGCTTTTTTCCTAATTTCTATAGAAATTTTGACTGATCTTTCAAGTCACTTTCTAGCTAAAACTGCTGAGAGGAATGACAGTCGTAACAGGAATTCTTTGTCTTAACTTTTCTTAACAAGAACACTTCTGAGACAAGACATAATACTTTAGTTAATATTCTAATTTTTTAATCTAGGAGCATATTTGAACTGAAAATTATTGGGTACACTGAATGTATAGTACTTCATTGTTTAAGAAAAAAAAAAGTTTCTTCATCTAAACTGAGCAGACTTGAGAAAGTTTGGTCCCGCCACAGCAAAGGATACGGTTTGTTATTTGTGCACCCTGTCTGAAACAAACCTTCACACACAAATAATTTAGAAACAATGTGAAAACAAAATCTGGCATGGCTTCCTCAAGATATTAGTTATTCTGCATGTCAGATATCATTTCAACTTAACACTGCATTAGTAAAAGGATTGAGCAACGATTGCAATAAGGAGATACCACATTCAAGCACAGTTGCTAGTTCACACATTCACCCAATATGATCATTCAGAGTATCTTTCTGAACATATCAAAGATAGATTTTTCCCAAAATACAGACATGCATTAAAGACAATGACATTACTACTCCAAAGGTCAGGCATAACAACATCTTTACATCTTAACTTTCACTCTTGTTTGTGCGTACACTTATAAGTTTAACTTCTACCTAGAAAAGAACAAATGTGTCAACAGAAAAATGAGAACTCAAGAAACACATTCCAAGATACTTAACTGGCTGAGTTTTGGATTTAGGAAATTATGCACAGGGGAACTTCACCATGTCAAGAGTCATGCATGTCTAAGCAGAAAAGTATTGTAAATAATGTATTGAAGTCAGAAGCTTTTGGTTGTACTCACTAGTGTTTTTAATGATCTTGCAACTCAATTTCTCCATGTTCTTTCGCCTATCTTAATTTCTCAATGTTTTTTTGCTTTTCTAGCCTTTCTATGATTTACCTACTTAGATTAGATGCTCTCTGTGGCTGTCACATTCTCTCAGTTCAGTTTCTCATACTCTAGTTTCCTAAGTAGTGGCATGTGCTGATACTCTGGGCAGGCCACCAGAAAGAGAGGAGTCATAAATAATGTATAATGCAAGAATAGCCACAAGTGATTCCTGCATAACAGTAACAAAATTTTCAGGTTAAATGCTTTTTAAAACAGGAAAATGCTGCAGAAAATGAGTAACACATTCACATGCACTATGCAAGCTGTATATCAGCAGAACCTACTGAGTACAGCTTTGACTATGGTTCAGCATTTAGGCCTTCCTGAAACAGCATCTTGGTAATAAAGCCTAGCCTCCTCCATAAGCAAAGGAAAAAAAAAAAAAATCCAAAAGGACAAAGTTTCCCTCACACTCTTGGGAATAAGAGGTACATTTTGAAGATACGTCTACTGTACTGTGGCAAGTTTCACTTACATTCTTTATCTCATAATCTAGCCAGATAGATACACAATGTCTTTTATTACATGGCTTCCCTCTTATAATAAAATGTAATTATGCAATTTCAGATATACATGTCTATGAATATGTTACATTCAGATCAGTCACAGAAATACCTCATTGTAGATGCAAATTTTAATTTAAAGGAACATTAAAAAATAATTTTCAAAATAAATTCAGTGTAAAAGGTATAGACTGATGATGTAAAAATAATGTGTGCAGTAAAACCAGAATCTTTATTTAGTTTATTAAATACAAAGTGGAGCATATGTGAAAACTGTTGAGCTTGGTTAGATGAAAGAATTCTACAAACAGTGACTTTCATTTGCTGTCTACCACTCAGCCTTACTTGACATATGTAGAGCAGGCAATGGCTATTGAATGATATCTGCAAATGAATGCTTTTCCACATCCCCAAGGCAATTTGGACTGCAGCCTCCACTGTCCTTAACAAAGGAAACCATAGTTCCATTATGGGTTCCTTTATCCCGGAGCACAGGAATTTTTGTTTTGTTTGGAAATTTGTTTGGAAAGCTCTGCCTATGAGTCTTCAGGGCCAAGGCTTCAGCTGATCATGAGCCAGTTCTCATCCTCATGGTATACATGCATACTCATGGCAGTAGTGTTGTGCTGCCCCTGAAATAACCACAGCTCAGATATAAGTGAACTAACAAACACCTGGTTACAACTGACATCTTTTCCATGTAAGAATTCTTATCTGGGCAAAAACTCCAGAACAAACAGCACAAATGCCTATGCAAGTCAGCCTTGTAGACAGAGTCTGTGTAGACATATGTGTTTGGCTTACTATGACCAGTAACTTGTAACAGTAACTGCTCAAGTGTGAGATTTATAGCAGTAAGCGTGAACTTTGTGAGTCCGAGACACAACAAGCTCCCTCTGTATGCACTGCAGCATCCATGTGCCTGAAAAATAGAGTCATTTATTAAGGAATAAAGAAAGTTGTGGGTACAAGGGATCTCATGTTTACCTTTCCTGTCATATGCAATTTGACTACGAGCCACCAACTTTATTGCATAAATACAACAGCCTAGGTGAGCTTTCTTTGAGTATTCTCTGCTAGGCAGCCTGGCTGCATGGCAGTGATCCCTTGAGCTGGGACACCTCTCAAGGTTGCTCCTTGAGTAAGAGAGACCTTTCTACTAGCAACAGATCTTTGAAAGAGCCCAGTTTGAGTTCTCTCTAAATTGCACTGGACTGCACATCAGTGACTCTACCCTGGAGCTGGAACACCTCTCCCATATAATCAGGAGGTTTCAAATAAAACCATTTCATATTATACTGAAATAAAATTATCTCAGAAACAAGTAGAAATATTTTGCATTTGTAGAAGCAAACTTGGTTGACTTCTCCCTCAGTTGCTCCTCTATAATCTACTGATTTTGAGAACCTGATTTACATAATAACTTTCTTGTTATTTCTCATTCATTTTACAGGATACTCAACAAAACGGAGTAAAAGAATTATTAGAGCGCAGTGATTTGCATAATACATAGAAGGGCATACCAGTCTTTTTGTTATGACTGGTTAGTAATCTTTCAGGTATGTGTTTGTAATAAAAGTACTAAGGCTGTTTGCCAGAAGACAGAAAATACTTGCCCTGTCACTAGAAGCCCTTGTAAAAAGTCCCTCTCCAGATTTCTTGTAGGTACCTTTTAGGCTCTGGAAGGCTGCTTTAAGGTCTCCCCAGAGCCTTCTCCTCTCCAGGCTGAACAAGCCCAACTCTCTCAGCCTGTCTCCATAGCAGAGGTGCTCCAGCCCTCTGATCATCTTTGTGGCCCTCCTCTGGACTCAGTCCAATAGCTCCACATCCCTCTTGTGCTGGAGATACCAAAGCTGAATGCAGGACTGCAGGTGGGGTTTCCTGAGAGCAGAGTAAAGGGGCAGAATCACCTCCCTCTATCGGCTGGCCATGCCCCTTTTGATGCAGCCCAGCATACTTCAGTCTGTGCCCAGCTGTGGACCTGACCCACCAAGCCCTCACCACAGGCTGACTGCCTGGCCAGATGGCAGCCCTGCCTCTTGGTAGTGGACCCACGTGCTGCCCTGTGAAAGGGCTGACATCTGCTTCCCCACTTCTCAGGGATCACTAGACAGTGCCTGGTCTAGTAAGTGCCCTGCCCTGATGGTTGCTGTCACACCCAGCTTCTTCCCCCTTGCTGGTCCCTGAGAAATTCGGTATGAGATTCACAATGCTATGAATTTATTGATTAAAAAGAAGAAAAAGCCTATTTGATGTCAAGTATAAAGAAGACATTTTAATGCACTGAAATACCAGGGTCTTCTCTATGAATAAAGCATGGACCTTGCTTACACCTCTCATAGATATGGTAACATTTCACTCTTCTGATACTCTGTATTTGCAGAATAATAATAATGATAAAAAAAAAAAAAAAAAGGGAAGCAAAGAATAGCAGAAGTTAGTAGAAATTATGGATCCTGGTCTCATTTGTCACATGAAGTGAATGGCCAGATGGCCACAAAGTGACAGAATCAATAACTTCAAAGACTGCTAGCTAGAAGGAGAACATGCAAATAAAAGCCAGAAGCTCAAATTTGGAAATCTGAAGTTCACATGAAGCGGTAGACTTTTTATCACCATCTCCTTCACAGAGATGTATAGATAAAAAAATACAGTCATAAATAATGCAAAATAGATTTTAGTGCAGAAAAGAGAGAATGATGGAACTAGTTGAACAGACAAAGGATACATTGATTGCACAGGCATTTGAAGAAGTAGATGTGCAATGAATACAGTAAGTTGATCTTTCTTGATTACAGAATCTACAAAGTTGATGATGATCACTGTAACTGAGAATTCATGAAAAAATGTCTGAAAACCAGCTGATCTGAAAAATTATGGAGCCTTCTTAAAAAATGACAAAAAACTACAAGATCATCAACATATGCTTCTCTTCTGCAGTGCAGGAAATATAATAAAACTTCTAAATCCAGACCTAAAAAGGACACATATGCTCAAAATGGCACCTACGTACCTGACACAGGTACCAGAAATTAAGCACCAAAATTCCAAACTTCAGCTATCTCATATGTTATTTAAAGTCCACAGCCAAGTAACTGCTGACTAGAGAGCAGCAAGATCCCCAGTCAAAATATCTAGGAAGGCTGTAAATTCAATGATCTCATCCCTCCTGCTGGGATTATCCCTCGTGCCATGCTCCATGGGTAGGGCTCTGGCACCACTCAGGCCTGGTTCACCAGAGACTGAAGCCGCAGCTTTCATGGGATGTTCAACTTTGACCTTTGTTCTCGTCTTCAATTCACACACCCGTTCCTCCAAAACCAAAGTAAGTTTTCCATCCCACTTCCTCATGTCATCTCCGTGATCCTGCAGGTAAAACCACAGGGTCACCCTTGGCGTATACCTCCTATATCTTCTCTGTCGAGCAGTAGGATGCCCTTTGTTAATAGCTGAGATGTGGGTTGGTACACGTGAGGAGCTGGGTAGATCAGATAGATCGTCTCTCAATTGTTTGAGGTCCTGGGACAGTTTTTCCACAGCTGAGGTGATGGAAGGGGTGAGATTATCTTCAGACTGTCAGGGCTGACGAATCAGTTTCATGGTCAATGAGTCTGTTGTATTACAAGTCATTACTATAAAGTACAGTGAAACAAGAACCTGAGCCCAGGCACCCCACCCAATAAACACTAAACCAGCAAATACTGGCTGTAAGTAAGGTATGACATGCTGCAACTCTGAAACCAAGAGTAACAACTTTGAGAGCCAATAAATCAGCATTGTGACGATTGACTATTAATCTGAAACAATCAATGGTTATCACAAATAAAGTTAGACACACTCTGGTCAAATCTGTCATTATCTTAAACCTTCGTGCCCCACGTTGGGAACCACAAATTATGTAGTCAAGTTTCCCTCATTTGGGGAAATCGCAGGGGTCAGCACAACCCGAGTGCAAGAGATGAGCCCCCTTGTTCCCTGTTCAGAATAGCTGGAAAGGTTGTTCAGTAGCTAGCATGGAAATAAGATTGAATTTCTGTCCCGTGCAGTCTACAGTGGCAGTTTCTTTGCTCAATGAAATGCAGAGGCACCATGCCCAATAGGGCACTGGTACATCTGGTAATACCTGACGTGCTTTAAAGGAACATGTCCCCTACAGACATCCAACAGGAAAGATTTAAGACTAATGTGGTCTCTGTGTTTCTTCATTGGCTGACTTGCAAGGAGCATTTGCTCAGCATATTGTGAGGCTCCAGACCTCCTTCAGTTTGCAGCACTGGAGAGTACAGAGCTGGCACATAATGCTGGGTAAGTAATTCTACTGAAAAAGTTGCACACCAAAAGTCCTGAGTTGCAATTCATGTTTCACCTATTTAACTCTTTTTACTTTTACCTCATTTCTTATTATGTTTTCACTTAAATAACCAATGGGGGGGGGGGAAGGTGTTATTTGTTTTTGTTTTGGAGAGGGGGGGTTATTCATTTTTGTATCCTTTCATCATCATGACTTCACCTAAATAAAAGTCCCATCTCCAAAGAATCTAGTTTACTACTTTTAAGAGACTTCTGTGATAGTTTCATCATATTACCTACAAGCAATGAATAGTCAGAACACTTAACTTTGGCACACTGAATAGAAGTTGAATGCAATCAGTGCATACAAATGGAAAACAGGTAGTAGAAAGTTTTCCTCCTGAAAAAGCTGAAAAAGTGAGATGTCACTAAGTTTGTCAAAGACTGCTCTTAATGCTCTCTAACCCTTAAGCAATATATTTTTCTGTTAAGCCCAAGGCATGTTATTGGTATGAAATATCAGATTGCAAATAGAAATGTGAAACCTAGTAGGCTTACACAAAGTGGAATCATTTGGTTTCATATGTATGTTGTTTCACCCTGCTGAATCCTTAAAGCCAGTGGCTTCCCTGTCACTGTGGTGACTTTTTTTTGTCCACTTGTGAGATAAGAAGTGGAAAATTCCCATGCTACCATGTTGAAAATATCTGTGAAGAAACAATACCAGATGAAGGGCAATTAAACTGTAAGATATAATTTCCCAGTAATGGAAGAGTTTGCAAAGTTGAAATTTAGTGACTAGGAAACATTTCTAAATGTCCCTAAGTATTTGGATGTGCAGCCAGCACTGGCTTAGCACTGTACCACAAGCAATTTCTCTTGTCATACACTAGAGGATACATATAGTGATAGTAATAAATTACAATTTAATCCTTCAGATGTCTGTTATTTTTCAGATCTCCCTGCGAGGCTGTTTATACAAAGTTCAGACTGAAGCTCTTTAACAGCACTGAATGGAAGCCATACATCCTTTATGTATACTGAAAAGACAGAAAGCTTGGTCCTCTTCAACAGCCATTTGTCTGCATTTGATTTAGTGTTCAAATTAATAGTGTTTTATAATTATTTAATTTAAATTAATGTGATGAATAGTTATACTTTTTTAGAAACCTTAAGGAAATCCTAACATAACCTCATTCCTTCATATTATGCTGAAAGCATTTTAATATTAATCAATGCTTATTTGTGCTACAAATATCTACTATACATAGCATTAATGCAATATGCATTTTCAGATGTACCAAGACAAAAATAGACATCAGAGAGTTTTTGATACCTTTGTGCTCCCCTAGACTCTTGACCAAGCCAGATGACTGCTCTTGCAGAGATCACTTAGCATTTCACCAGCTTATAATGGGTACTCAAACAAAAGCATCCTAACTTCTACAGAAACAGCACTTTTTTTGTGTTTCCTGTGACCAAAAGCCAAGACACTGGAAGGCCTTACTCTGGGCCAGACAGATTCAACAGTGTTAGATGGAAGATCTGTTACTCCACCAAGCCCCCTACTAGATCTTGGAGACACTATTCAGTGTTTCTCATACATGCAAAAAAAAAAAAAAAAGAACGAATATGTCCCTGTTATAAACCAACAGAATTTGGCACTGGTACACTACAGCGTTCTTATATAATAGAATACAGTGATACCAATTTAAGTGTCCTATGTTAACCATTTTCCAGCACTTGAGGAATTTAAAAATAGAAATAGAATGTACCACAAATAAAAGAAAGATATGCTACAGAGACACTAGGACTCATTCTAATCTGATTTATACAGTATCAAGAGCAGGTGTAAACTCAGTGGAATTATACTAGTATAAAAGTGGCACAGGAGAGGAATTCAGTACATTGTAAAGAACATACAGTAAACATTTATGTAATCTGCCACATGATGAATGTACCAATTCACTAAGGCAGAAAAGCACACAAAATTGTCTATATTTAACCAGACTAGTACCAGAGCCAGATGAGGATGAAATGGAACTATCAGTTCTGTGGATGCTGGGCCATTACAGCTTCCTCAGTAACATAATGACTGTAATCTACTCATGAATCAGTCATGAGTTGTACAAAAAGGCAGCTGATACTGAGCCCACATCAGAAAATGGCATACCAAAACCAATATTAAACACATTAACTTTCATAGCTTTTCATATAAAAAGCTGTTAATTAATTTTACAACTGAACAAGAATTATGTAACCAACAACACCACAAACTATACATATGTGACTTTTCATTGAACTGGCTCCACAGCAAAATGCTAAGGAACACATTCCAAATTTCATGTATTTGTACGTCACATAAAAAGTTCAGCTACAATGAGCACACTCACTACTGTCTATACAAACCCTTTTCTCCGTGGCACATAAAAAGGAGAGAAAAGCAAAACCAATAAAAAATTTACTAAAGATAAGGTTTTGAAAAGACAGGATCAGTAAGACAGCAGAGCAGTAGCAACCATGCAATATAGTCAGTGACATTATGTCGTGGTTTGATCTCACTTGTAAATCAGAAAACCATGCAGCCGCTCGCTCACTCCCCCTCCCTTCCTTCCCCCTGCTCCCGGAGCGATGGGGAGGAGAATCGAAAGAATATAACTCCCATGGGTTGAGATAAGAACAGTCCAGTAACTAAGGTATAACACAAACCACTACTGCTACCACCAATAATAATAATAATAAGGGAAATAACAAGGGGAGAGAATACAATCGCTCAGCACCCGCCGACCAAGTGGTTACTCCCAGTTTACATCCTGGGCATGACATGCTGTGGTATGGGATACCTCTTTAGCTAGTTTGGATCAGGTGTCCTGTACTCTGCTTCCTCCTGGCTTCCCCTTCTCCCTGGCAGAACATGAGACTCAGAAAGTCCTTGGCCAGACTAAACATTTGAACAGTAACTAAAAACATCGGCATTATCAGTGCTGTTTCCAAGCCAAAAGTCAAAAACACAGTGCTGCACCAGCGACTAAGGAGAAAAAATGACTGCTGCTGCTGAACCCAGGACACATTATCATGCAAAATAGAAAGCAGCAGATAAAAATGTCTGATATGTGTTGAGCAAATTAGGAGAGCAAGGTTAATATCACCTGAAGATGCTGACAGTGTAATAAAGACAAGAATATTTTCAAGCCTAGCGCTACTGAACACTGATAAAACACCTAGGGTGAGCCTCTGCTCCAAAAAGTGCTTAGAGACCAGCGCAGTGATGATTAGCTGAAGAAAGAATAAAGAATTGCTAAGGTCTTCTAAATGATTTTCAAGGATATAAAATCATAACAAATCCTGTTCTTCTATTGATAATGCAATTTGTCAGCTAGTTAGAATACACAAAAAGTGAGGGCTTTAAAAAAAATTTCTCAGATTAATTATTAAATCATGATGTTACTACAAGGAGAAGCTACTCTAGGTTGCATTATTTCAAGTAGGCTGAGGGGCTAGAGAAGGTCACTAGAGAAATAGTTTTGCTCTGGATAATGGCATGTGAAAACATGATTAGGCCCAGTTTACACATACAAATTCTCTTGCATGGGACCTTGTTCTTTGGGGTTTTTTTTGAAAGTTATTTACAAAATAAGAACATCATGTTCGTAGACTGCCAGAATCATGCATGCTGTAGGCATGAGGCATATTATTAACCTGCAAATCTGTCTGCTTTTTACTCAAGCAATTGAGATGTTTGACAAATTACTTTGGTGTGACATACTATACTTCGTTGCATGCTGGATTACAGCCAAAAATATTTTCTGTGGTTTTTTTGGTTTGTTGTTTTTTTTTCCAAAGTGGTTTATCTTCTTTGACTGTCTCCACACATGGGACAACCTAAAAAAAACTTAAAAAACAGCTGGCTGTAGTCTCCAGGAAAGGTTTATAATGCATCACTCCTCTGGTGCTGCATTAGTACCTTGCATTTGCTAGGCATTCCACAGGAAAATTAATTCTGCCTATCATCAGTGTATTGTTACCATGTCAATCCCTCATCAAAACTTTCAGTAGTTTTTTAATTTTCCTTCACATCTAGAGGGGTCCATCTCAGCCAAAAAAAAAATAAATCTACAAGTCAATGCATATTTGTGGGAGAAAGGCAAATTCTTTGCTGCCACAGTTGTCACTGATGAGAAGGCACTAAGGAATCTGTCAGTGTTTGGGGTTTTTTTTTTACCTTCTGCTGCAGAAAGTTAATATGCTAATCTTGCTTCAGATTCATCTGTCAACAGGAAACTAATTGAAATCTTGTATCTCCCCCATCAGAATTCTCTGCTGCCAGGAGGGCAGGAGAGAGTAAATCGACAAGAGACCAAACAAGTTACCAAAGTAAGATATCTTTCTTCTGTTTCTGGCAACCAGAAGCTGTTTCACCAGTGGAAGAACCATACTTTCTTGTTTCCCCACTGGAGTTTTCTTACCACAGTCTGCACAGTCAGACTTCCTCTTATCAGTAATGGAGGTATGTGTCAGTTGATAGATATTTGCAGGACAGATCACATCTCAAGTGAGAAGTGAGGTTACAATACATGCATAAAAAAGCCCTTATTAGTGCTTTTCATTTTATTTTAGAAAGATTATGTGCAACAAAACCTAAGAAAATTACTTTAAACTGCAGCATAGTAGTAAGAAAGGTGTCCTGATTGTCAAAATAAGACTGCTTTTGGCAGAGGGGAGAAAATGATAAGTAGTGATTATCTTTTATCTTTTTTCTCTAGACATTAATTAGCCATTCTTTTATTTTTTCAAGATGTCTCACCACTATTGTTTCTTATTTATTCATTCTTTGAAAGTTTTACTTTTAATTTCATTTCTGCATTTTAAAAATATATTGAATATTAATAATAGCAGTATCAAGGAGGAGGTGATTTTTCACAAAAACAAACAGAATTTGTGCTAGACCAGCTTACATGCAGTCCTGTGTTTATGGCAAGAAGATCTACTTTGGCAGAATTCTGTTTAGAATTAAATGAATGGCAAAAATCATAGTTACTTCAGTAGGATCAAGTCTTTGCCAAAAGTAACATCATATCTTTACAGCATTTTTCAAGTTTTCCAAGAGGACTTATCTTTAAAATAATTAAAGAAAGACTGCTAACAATTCTTTAAGGAATAAAACTGGTTTTTTTAAGAAATTATAGATGTTACCTGAAGACATTGTTGCAGAAAAGCTATGTCCCTGTTAGCCATTTTCTGCCCAACAAATCATTATAACTGTGAGATATTTACCATTAGCAAATGATTTTCCATTTATTCTCACATACATGGAATTATTCAGTTTCACTGTTACTCTATTCCTCACTTTCACCACTAGTCTCTGCCACTGTGTATACATTCCATAACATTACTCTTGAAGTTCTGACATCAGAAAAAAATACGTTCAAGACCTTCAGTACTAATTTCACAAATTTACAGGTTTTAGTATTGGATGTAGTTTGGAAATATGCTACTGCTAAACTTGTCCTAAATAATTTTCAATACCTTGATATTTCCAGTAAATTTGTATGGCAACCTACTGATCACATCATTGTGAACTTATTACACACCACTGGGTGGCTTTTTTAAAAGCAGCCAATACGTTTTTAAAAGCAGACAAGGAGTTCAATGTGCAACTTTAGGCATCACTTGATGGATGGGAGTAGCTAACATTTAGGAGGAATTCTTCACTTCTAAGAAAAATGGGAAGGGTTTAATACCCTTCTTCCCTAAAAGAAAGAAAAGAAGTATGGAAAAGAATGCCCGAGAAAATGTAATTCCCTATGCTGGGCTGTAGCTAAAGGTAAGAATTCTTGTGAAGTGCTCAATCCTAGTGCAGAACTGGGATCATAAGATAGCTTTTACATTCAGTGCTGAGTTCTCATGTCTTAATTCATTGATTTACAGACTAATCCTTGATTCTATCACCTTTGCTGCCTGTTTTTGAGCTTTGAGATTAAATTTGACTAATTTCTTCATTCTTCACTGAAACTGGTTGCATACAACTTGGCAGTTTGATTAGAGATCCAGTGATTTTCTGGGTAGAAATGCTACGCCATTGGACCACATGAGTCTCAATGGGCATGTTGGACAGAGCTTGGCAGTGCTCCACATTCAGCATTGCAAGTTTTAAAGGATTGTATGTGTAAAGAAAAATATGTTTATGAGAACAAGCTTGTAGCACATTTCTACTTCTGGTTAGTCACCCATTTGAACACTTCTGTCACTGCTTCTGCAGCACAAAGGAATATGCTGATAGCTGTATTTACTTTCCAAAGCCGCAAAAAGTTAGAACATCTTGAATTCAGTATTGGGCAGGAAAAATCTTGGTGCCCAAGAAGAACAGTAAAATTTAATGTAGTTTTTAAGATTTTCAGCTGAAAAAAAAGAAGGTAACTGCACTGAAAAAAAATCAGTTACAGTAGAGCATCAAGTATTTAACATCTTGATAATACAAATTATCAATAAATTATCAATATACAAATTACCTCCCTGGCCAACCAGCCACTGAAAATAATTTAAGTATAAATAAACCTGTCTGAAACAGGTTATTTAAAACTACATCTGCAATTCTTAGCACTGAACAACTTCTTAGATTCTCATTATTATAGAATCATAGAATCATAAAATGGTTTTGGTTGAAAAGGACCGTAAGGTCATACAGCTCTAGCCCCCCTGCCATGGGCAGACACAGCTCACACTAGACCATGGCACCAAAGGCTTTGCCCTACCTGGCCTTGAACTCTACCAGGGATGGAGCATTTACTACTGCTTTTGGCAACCTGTTCCAATGCCTGGCCACCCTCACAGTAAAGAACTTCTTCCTTATATCTAGCCTAAACTTCCTCTGTTTAAGTTTAAACCCATTACCCCTTGTCCTATCACTACAGTCTCTGATGAAGTCTCTTTCTTCTTAATATGTTGGCATTTGAGATGGCAGAGCAGACATCCCAAACCAGGTGTTGCACTGGAGAGGCAGCTCAGCCATTGGGACAGGCTGTGTCCAGATACATAACTACCAGCAGACCCACTGAAGAAAATGTGACTATCATCTGCCAAATGTGGGTCTTGATCTGAACTTCTAACTGAAGATATTGTTTTGCATCCATTGTCATGAAACCTATTCCACTATTACACATGCTCTTTCTAATTCTACTTCTACTCCTTCCAATCTTCCCATTTTGGGGTCTGACTGTGATCTTACTCTGTTCCTATTTATTCTTTTGAGCAGCACAACTTCACTGACTTCAGGGAAACTGAATTTGATTTATAGTACTGGAGTTATATTAGACTTAAACCAATGATTTTGACATGATCATTTTCAATGTTAGACTCATTTTGCGAAAAGCAGATTTTCCTTCCCTCTCCCCCATTTGCTGTCACGATGACAACAAAATCCAATGAGTTGCTGAAACAGCATGAGCAGGGGCAGGAGTTGGGATGAAATTGTAGCCATAAAAATATTCCTCTTGGCAACAAATTAACTCTGAAGTCATATTACTATTTTATCTCCATACATCTATCTTTTCCATGCTCTCTTTCCAACCAGATTGTTAAAAATGCCTGGTTGCTATTTCTAAACCATGTGATGCATGAAACGTTTTTGCTTTGGCACTTTGAAGATTGGAAAGTGCTGATTCAGAGTTCTAAGGCTAATAAATTCAGGTTTATCATTTGCAATGGCTCTTTAAGGCACTATTTTATTACTTCTTGTAATTACAGGAAAACCCTAAGGGGACCTTGGGCAATATACACAGTATAAATATGAATATCAATTCAGTCAGTCAATCAGACAGGCATTTTTTTATATTGTACATCTACATTTCAGTGTTCATCTTTGGCCAATGCAGGTAAATAATGCAAAGAGAATTAGAACCATAAATACAGCTTCTGAATGAGAAGAACAGTTTGACAAATGTAGTACATAATAAACATGCACATGAGAGCAACTTATTAGTAAGATAACTAGTATTCTGGCTTCTGTAGTAATTCTCTCAATCATGCTATGAACCGGATGCCAAATACATTCCCTAGGGGCAGCAATTCATTCTGTGGCCAAGCAGCAATATAAGCAACATTACTTTAAACATGGGCTGTTTCTCCTCTACTCTGTAACTATCCCACAGTGCTGCAACTGTAATGAAAAGAGAGCTGGAGTTCAGTCAAAGAGTCATTTGCAAGCCAGTCAAGTGGGTATAACCACACAGAGACAGGATTTTTCTTTTTATGCTTTTTACCAAATTAAGGTTAAATACACTTGCTTTCTATAGTCCCGCAAGCATATGTACTTCAAAGTGACTTTCTTATTTGTAGATCCAGAGATTGTGTAGGAAAATTCCCCATGGGCTAAACCAGCAAAAGTTTAAAATGCATTCTTAACTGTATGCACAATCCCACATTATAGAATCAAACATTAAGCCACAGCTTATTTTTGAGAGTGTTAGATGAGTTTGAAGTGAAATATATATATATAAGTGCTTTGCTACATCAGATACCAAGTTTTAACATTGCCACTATTTCCTTGAAAAATAATTGACACTAAAATTAAAAAAAAAAAAGGGTGAAAAAATTGGCAACGGAATATCTTAAATCTGGTTAAATTCTGAATACTACAGTAACCATTCTACTATTCTGTGAATTACATTAATGAAAAGCACATCACCGAAATACTTTTTCCTTTATAGTGTACCGAAATGTAAAGTACTCTTTGGAGAGGTCAATTATATTTCACTTTGTTCAATTAAATTGTTTTGATGTTTGACTTGACGGTTGCTCCTCATGCCTTAACAACTAAGCCTATTCAACTGTATCATAGTAGGCAGGCTTTAAAACTGACAGTCTAAGGAACAGAGTGTATATTTTCTATTCAAGCATACACATATTCACAAGTACACAATTCCTGAGATGCAAGATTTTCCAAGAAACATTCAAAGTTACATAGCTTCAGTACAAAATCAATCTGAATTCTTGTCAATTTTTGTATCAATTTATACAATTAATACTTTTTATAATAGTTCATAACAAGGAGAATAATTCTGGAGACATTCCTATTTGCTTGCCAGAGCTGACCAACAGGTTACAATTCTCAAAATCCCTACAGCATCCAAGTGCAGTCTCAGGTGTCCTGAAAAGCAGTACTATTCTCCCTGAACACGATTGAATACTATCAGGTGTATAACAAATGAACATCATTATTAGCATCATAACTCTGCCAGGATGATTGAACACTGAATAATGCAGAAATATCATGCATGAGTCTCATTTAAGTCTCCATTTATTAGATCCAGTCTGCCCAAGAACTATTTGCAAAGACTATATAAACCATTTCCAGTCTGTTAGAAATGTCTTTTTACTAATACGTTGTTAGGAGGAACATTTCAGCATTTCTAATTGCCAGTTAGAAGGACAAAGGGTTGGGGGGGAGGATGCTACCGTAGAAACTTTTCTGTATATCATCCCAAATTTTGACTGGTTTGGAAAAATACTCCCAGATTCTCGCATCTCAGTTATTTGAAGTATATAGAGACTTTACATATTCTTCTCCAAGTAAGGCTAGTGAAAATTGAAGATGTTCAAAGATGCAGCCTAGCATTCTATAGGATGAAACTGAAGTGAACCTCACTATGTGGGAAGAAGGCAGGCAGCCCTCTTGGAAACAGATTATTGTAAGCTGACTCCAAATAACGCAACAAGCTTTGTCAGACTGACATGGTTTAAGACCAGCCAGTAACTTGCTGAACCCATGACACAGACTTGATTGCACTCTCTCTTTTAACTAAGATTTCTCACTTAAAAGCTCTGGCAATTTGCTGTTGGGACTGGCTGCGCGACGGCGACACCTTGTGAGCAATCCAGACACCTCGGGGTTGAAAGATGGTGTCCCTGCAGGGTGCACGAGGCATGCGCGTGGGCATCC
>WYDI02034082.1:0-38143 GCA_009867235.2 Psittacus erithacus | reverse complement strand
TACAGGCCCTTGTCCAAAGCCCCTCTCCAGGTTTCCTGCAGCCCCTTTAGGCACTGGAGCTGCTCTAAGGTCTCCTCAGAGTCTTCTCTAGGCAGAAAAGCCTGAAACAAGAAGTTTCGGAGGTTTTAGTTTGGGTTAGGTCTGGTCCTGTTAGGAAGCTACACATCTGTTACCAGTCAGATCAGAGTGGATGCTTTCTGGGATGCATTCTGTGGTTTTCCTGCATGTAAAAGTAGTCAAGTTTCTGAACACCAGGGTTATTTGGGGGTTGCTCACAACTGCTCAGTGGGAGAGCAGCGGTGGAACCCTGACAGAGCTGGGATCTGAGGCTTGGATAGCTCATACTCCTGCTTGGGAAGCCTGGGGAGCACCAGGCTAAGGCAGTGCCCCTGTGGGAAAGGGGCGTTGCTTGTATGTCCTTGAACAGCATCTGCCAGTGCTGCATCTGTGCTGGACCCTTTGCCCCAGAGGGTGGTTCTTGTCTCCTCACGTTCCCCAGCATGAACCAAACTACTGTAAGGAGAGATTAGAAACTCCCTTGCAGGAGAGAATTCCTGATCCAAAATAAAGCATCCATGCAGGTGCACTGTGCGATTCCCACTGAGAGCATGAGGAAAGGGGGCTCCCTCTCAGTCCTGTCTCATGGCTTAACTGGCGGTTCCAACTGCAAGGAGTAAGTGTTTTATTATTTATCATTTTTGTATTCCCCCTTCTGCCACCCCAACCTGGAGCCTACCTAATGCAAGTGGAATTCTTGCACAGCCCAGAGGCTGAGCTGGCATATCTCGCTTACAGCTGCAGACAGCTGTTTTCCAGAGGTGGGAAAAGGCCAGGCCTGGCTCGTTTTTTGCCTGGGAGGGTGGAAGGCATCCCCTTGCCTTGAAGAGCACTTTCAAGGACATTGGCATTCCCTTCAATGTGCTGCACCAGTGGAGGTTATCAGGCAAAAAGGATGTCAGTTGTGTTTGTTTCTGCAAGGGCAAAGCAGCGCGTTTTCCTCTAACCTTGTAAATGGATGACATGCTGAAGTAAAGCCAGCCTGAGGGAACCACCTGGAATGTCAGAATTCCCACTGCGTCATTAACTAACGCCTGCCGAGGATGTCCAGCCTGGAAGCGATTCCTCGACACCGGGAGCCTCAAGCAAAGGTGAGCCACCGCTTGTGTGCAGATACCTACCAACCAGGTATCCAACCTGCCTGGGGCCGGGAGCCGTTCCCCATGGAAAAACAAACGCCCCCAAAAGCTTATTTTCTCTTCACAAAACCCGCATTCCACCACCACCCCCCGCACGTAAACACGCCCCGGCCGCACGGGGCCCCGCCGCCGCTCACTTCCTGGTTCCTGTCGGCCCCACCTCCCCGCCGAGCACAGCGTAAGGGGCGGCGGCGGAGCCGTGCCGGTGCTCCGCGGGGCGGATGGGGCGCGGCGCTGTGCGGCGGCGTTGGCGGAGGCCTGTGGGGTAAGTGACAGAGGGAAGGGAGCGGGAGAGCGGACGCGGGTCGCCCACCGGAGAGGGCGGCCATCCAGCTCCTGGGGCTGAGGCGGGCTCAGCGCCCGCCGCCTGCACCGCAACCAGGGAGCACCCGTTGGCCGTCCGCCCGCTCCCCGCGCCGTGCGGGAGCCCGCCTAAGGGCCGCTCGGTGCACCCTTTTTCCGCCGGCGGGGCGCCGGGCACGGGCGGGTCGCGTCCTGTCCCGTCCCGCAGCGGCGTGTCCTGGAGCTTTTGGCATCGATTGGAAATCGGGAGGTGGGCTTCTGCTCACCCCTTTGGTACGCCGGCTTCCAGCCCTGGGCTTTAAATCCTGGGAGGCTGCATGCGTTAAGTAATACTGGGCTAGTCTGCTCCGAGGGCCCTTAGAGCAGCGTAGTGTCTCCACGGCCTGAAATGTAAACTGGGATCCTCCAGCAATTCTATCAGGGCCCTGTGGTCTGTTACTGGGGTGCAGTGGTGGAATGGAGTCCTGTAACCTGTCAGTGTGTTGCAGTGATGAAATAGTCCCGCTGGTGAGCAACTGGACAGTGTTTCTGATTATCCCCCTTCAGAGGTGGCCGTGGTCACTCTAGCTGCTGCTGTCCGAGGGTACTGTAGGGCAGCTGTGACTTCAGGGGCAGGAGTAATCTGTGTAGAGACCATAAAGCAGTGCTATGGTGGGGTTAGTTGAGATGGGTGGTGAGTTATGTGTTAATAGGAAGCAATCTAGGCTGCTTTTAAGCAGCAGCTTCTAAGTATTACTGGAATACTTCAGAAAAGTAATTTTTAAGAAGAAGCAAGAACTCACTGTGGCTCATTAGGAAACAGTCTTTGAGGAAACATAGGCTCAGGTGAAGAGGAGGTGGCACTCTGTGCTCTCCTGCTGCCTGGGTGCCAGTGAGGGATGCTCTGGACACCAGAGCTCATTTAGATTTCTTCCCTTTGTTCCCGATTCCAAAAAGATAACCTGTGTTTTTCCAACATGCAAAAGAGAGACTGTGTGCCAGCCTCCTGAGATAGCAAAGGTGCACAGTGTCAGACATGTAGGAAAGGAGCCTAGATTCAAACTTGCTTGGATACAGTGGAATCACAGAAAAGGGCTGGAGGGCTGCACTGAGTGACTGCCTCCAATGTCTGGTGGTGTAGATAGCAAGGCTTGAGCAAGTATTGTGGTTCTTCACTTAGTGAAGCCAACAAGTAAGTCTTTTGCATAGTGTTGCAGGGTGTTTTGGTGGTGAGAGTCATTATAAGGTGAGCCACATGTTAATTCATATGCCTTTAAAAATGCAGCCCCACATACAATAAAGATTCAGTCCTTCAAACATGAGGGCTCTGTCAATGTAGCTCTTAGTGCTGTCTCACTGACACAAAACAGTATTTGCCATGCCAATGGGAGCTGCTCGTGGTAGTAAGTTGTGTCTGACTAAATGCTCATTGAGAATTAGAAGGTGCAAGCCAGCAGCTTTGTGCAGTTGTAGGTTTATGAAAGGGCAAATGTAAGGTCTGCCTAAAAGCTGAAGTATTTGTTGCAACATTTAAAACCTATTGGGTCTTTTTGTGTATGTTTCTGCTTCCTTTTTAGTTTTCATTTTGGGTGATGTAGTTACAGAGGGTGTACTTTGGTTTGAAATTACTTGTTTAGTAGTAGATGAAAATGTAATTCGATCCAACTATTTGGAGCAGGTTGCAAGAAGATGAATGCTTAATTTTTCAGCATATGATGGTCTGCTGTGCCCAGGTATTTATATGTCTTTTTGAGGTGGTTTCCTTTGTGTCTGCAAAGGAAAGCAGTATGTGTGTAACCTGGGCAATGGCAACTCTGCTTTGGTGAATCTGTTTTTTCCATATCTAATCCTAACTTACACACCGTCCCACCCATCAGGAAATGTATCTTCAACAGAACAGGAGCTGGCAGCGTGTACAGTCAATGCAGGTTAAACCTATGTGTTGCATTATTTCAGGAAAACTTGCTTGAGGAGCCATTAAGCTTGTGCAGATAGTTCATATATATCTGTAATAGGGTATCTCTCATGTAGAGGAGATTATAGTGTAGGTGATGGGCATCCACAGTGATGAAAACAACTTGCTGTAGCTCAGCCGGTCTCTACAGGCATTAATTGACTAGCTTATGACTTCCTCTGCTCCGTCTGCAGTGTAAACATGACCTTTTTCTTAGAGTGATACCCTGGAATACAGTTTTTCTGCCTTTCTGGGAGAAGACAGCAGGTAATGTAAAATGTGACAAGGTAGAGAGGCTTGCTGTCAGTTTGAATTTTCCCTGCGCTGGTTGGAGCAAACCAGATGTGATTGATGGTACCCAGAACATCACATTTGACTTATGCATGTAACTAATCTGAATCTTAAGGTTGCATTAGAGAGAAAATGAGAAATTAAAGCTTTTCTCATTAGTGCTGCATATTTCCTGTGTTGTGCAGGCAATAAGAAAAAAAAGCCTGTAACTTGACTGGAACTGCAGTGCAGCAAGGCTGCCAGTAACATTTTATACGTTGTCCTTTAGAGAGGGAATCCAAAAAGAGTGAGCCAGCTCGCCTCTGCAGGCTCTGGGTGCCAAGCACCTCATCATACAGTAGTTCCCAGCAAGCGAGGTGCGACGTGTTACAGGCAAGGTGCAGCTAGGTACTGGCTCTTGCTCTGCAGGAGCACTGGCATGTTAACTTCTTTTGCCTGCTTCTGGCTGTGCCTCCAGGGAGGGGGTTGCTTGGAAATGCTTCTGGAAACTGGAGAGAGATCTGTCTAGGTTTATAGCCTCTTATCTCTTCACCCCACCAGGTTACAAGGTGACCATAGAGAGCTGGTACTGTTATGGGAGAAGGAGTAGAGAGCAAGGAGGAAGGGGAGGGGGTGGGAAGGGAGTTGGAGCTGGGAGTAAAAGCTGGTGATGGGAATGGGGAAGTAGAGAAATGAGAAGGAAGGCTACAGCAGCAGAATTCAGCTGGAAAAATGTTGGGAATCACTGTTCCAGGAGCTATAATAGCAAGTAAAACAAGAACACAGAAAACTCAGTGTTAATACCCTTGGACAACGGAGGAATGTTGAATGGGAGGAAATGCAAGGCCTGTGTTGATGTGTTTGCTGCCAGGCTGGTGGTGGATGGCATGTTTGTGAAGTTCAGCTGGGAATTTTGCAATACTGCACAACTGACAGGGATGACCAGTCTTAAATGTGGTGCAGCATGCAAAAGTTAAACCATACGGGGTCAAGCTGAAACATTAAGAATGAATAAAGGTAGCATCAAGAACTATGCTGTTAAAACCAAACAGATGAAAAAAAGACTGTGAAACATCTACAGGCCTGGTGGGAAGGCAGTAGTGCCATAGCATAGATACAGGGAGGGCTATGGGAAGTGATAAAGGGAGATAGTAATGTGCTGTACATCTTCGTTATTTACACTCACTGTCTGAATTACTGGTGTCCAATACAGCATAGAATATATAAGCAGTGTACTGTGGGTCACAGTTAGCCTGGGCTCTAACTCTCAGTGTTTCAAAGAACAACAAAATTAATGTTTCCGTACAGAAATTGTATGGGGATTTTTTATGGAGGTAAGGATCCCTTGTGTATGTGAAAGCAACAGTGAGCAAAACAAGAAACACTCAGTTTGCCAACTCAGGAGTTCTTTACTATATTTCAAAAGCCTTAATGTACAGCCACTTTGAACCTGCAGGTTTTTCCAGTTCTCTGAGGTAACAGCATATGTTTCTTCTAGGCCAACTCTTAACATCACAAAGGTGGATCATAACAGTTGTGATTTTGACTTCAGGCCTTTTCAGGGTAGAGGTGATAATTCTTTGGTCCCTATGTCATTAATTTGCTATTTTAATGTATACCCTATGTGTTTTCTGTATTTGATTTAGTTACCTGCTTAGGTGTAGTATTTAGATTTAAAATTTAAATGCCCTCCAGCCTTCATACTGGTATCTTCTCTACCCTGTATGGTAGAGAAGAACAGTAGACTAGAAGTGGGGGAATAAAATACAGAAAGACTGAGTGACTCGTTCACGCTTGTGAAGGGGGGTTGTAGCAGAAGCAGGTGAGAGCCAAATCCTGGGTTAGACAGTCTGTGTGAAAGGGTATGTCTGGTAAAGTGTGCTTTCTGCCTGGAAAGATGATAATTGGAATATTTTTTAGACTAGGATGGTTCTGCCAGCTTCTTACTATGATTCAGACTCTAAAGCTGAAACTCTCTGCTGCTGCTGTTCAAAATGTATTCCTTATGCCATGAAAGCAGTGTGGTTTTTCAGATAGGTGCTACAAATAGTATCAGTTGTATAGACAAACCTCCCCTCTTTAATATTTTGTCTTTCCTGTTTGTTTTTCTTCTGTTAAAAGCTGACGTAGGGCAAATTGAGAATTTAAATTCCCTCAGTCCAGTGGCTTGTTATTTTAAGTCCTGAGTCAGCATGAAAATTCCAAAGCTGTCTAGAAGACCAGGACAGATTCTCCTGTTCTGTCCATCATAAGGCTGCCTATTCAGGATAACTGCAGTGCTGTAGGAAAGCAGGACACCCCCATTTGTTATGTTGTGTTTCCCAGCACAGACCCTTCTGCAGCACTGCTCTTTCCTTCCTATACTTGTTCCAGATAGGTGGTAATGCGACAAAAGTGATTTGTATTTGTATGTTCAGGATGAATACTTCTTTTTCTGCATAAGTTGGGTAGCTCATGTGTATTCAGTCTGTGGGGAAACTGTATGGTTGAAGTAGCAGAATTTCTGTGTTGCAGCTCTGTCAGTTTAAAAGTTATCCTAAGTTATTTTGTAATGGCCCATACTTGATGGCAGTTTTATAAAGCACCTTCCATTTCTGATGAAAAGCTTACCAAGATCAGTAACGTTGCAATCAGATTAAGCCTGAACTTAGTTTCTGTTGCGCTTGGCACTTGTGTCCTTTTCCTAGATGTTGCCCCAATTTTGTCACTTCTCCGTAGTACTGCAGTGTTGATGTACCTTGGACAGTAACTACATTGTCTTGTTCTCTCCTTGGCTCAGACCAGCAGCTGACAGGCCCTGTAGGTGGGGATGCAATCATTTAAAGGGTAACTCAGACTCTTGGGTCAGTCTTTATCATGTTATAACTTATTTATATGATACATATCCATTAGTTAAACAGAAATGATATAGACATTAACCAGGAAGCTGTTACCATCTGTCCTGGGAGATTGCATACCACAAACATTAGGATAGGAAAAACCCCATGTTTTCAATTGAGAAAATGTGGTCTTATTTTCCTTACGCTTCTACTAATGGAATTCCTCTGGCACTGTTCTTGTTTACACTGATGTAAATGAGAGCAAAACTGTGAGGATTCTGCCTTATGTGGCTGTGTCTCTTTTGAGCTTGTCACTCTCAGACTGATCCTGGCCCTCAGAATGGTGTTTCTAGATCTGACAGATGTCTTTAAGGTAGTCCCTTCCCCTTCTTTCTTAGGGAGAAATTCCATGTTTTCATACTCCTGTTCAAATGTATTCTTCAGAAATGCATGACTTCAGTTAAATCTTCCCCTCTAATGAAGTGCTTCTAATAAAAATAATGGAAGTATAATCCATTTTTACTAAGGTCTGGTTCACACATGGCCCCTTCAAAGTCATTCCTAAATAAAAAATAGTAAGATTCATCAAAATAGTGAGATAAACAGTTTCTAAACCATTGCTATAAAGCAGCATTGAAATATAGCCACCTCCTCCCTTCATATATAGAAAAATGTTATGACTGAGTTACCATCTGGTTTTGTGTGCTCTCTTTCGTCCTTTCCAAGGCAAAGTAACCCAAGCCTGTGCAATTAGCCTCAGAAAACACAGATTTGTTTTAAGCTTTATAATTTATTCCAATTATTTTTAATGTATTTACTGTAATTCACATTCTGATTTCTTTATGCCATTTGTCTTCAGTATGGGAACTGAAACTGTTGAAATGGCATGACTTCAGTAGCCAAAAGCTTCAGGGGAATCAGATGTTTGAGCCTCTTGCTAAAAGCAAACGCATAGCTGATAATGTAGTACTTAGGCTGGAACTCTACTCCTTATAATATGGCCTGAAATTCCAAAGGAAAAATGACAAATTAGCTGTGCTAGGCATAACCCAATTACCTACTCCTGGGGTGGCTGGAGTAGGACTAGCAGTGGCTTTGCCTTGGGACATTTTGATCTGAGTCACTGGATGTCCTGTCAGTGCAATATTAAGTTCTGTGCCTGATCCTTCCCCATTGTTTTTGCCATTTTAACCCAAAAGAGTAGGTTTTGGCCTGGTTTGGGTTGGGATTGGGTTTATTTTGTTGCTTGTTTGGGATTCCACACGTATGTACTTCCAATGGAAGTACAGCTCTCTGGCAAATTAAGCCTGCTAATAATAGGCTTGCTTTTTTTAGCTGCCTTTCACAGACCTGTGAGATACGTCCCATTGCTCCTCCATGGTTTTGTAAACCAGGGGGTGGAAACTGCCATTCTGATGGATATCTAGATGAATCCGCAGTCAGCCAAAAATTCTCAGCATAGCTGGGCTGCTTGTTCCGCTCTTGCAGATCAGTTAAAGCGTTTTAGGCCTTGCAGGAGCTATTAGGAAAACATACATGAGTACTGGTATTTCCTTATTACCCCTGCTAGAAATTGCTTTGACAAGTCTTTACAAGCTTCTTGTTAATTCGAGCTGTGTGAAAGTATGGCACAAGAAGGTAAATATCCTGTTAGTTAGAAAACACTTTCTCTACTTTCTGTTGCAAAGGAAGATTAAATATCCAGTGTTTTAATTGATGCAGTTTTATGTGCAGAAAAACAGAGTACACTTCAAAATTACCTGTCTTGCAGTTTCTAGCTGGAGCTTATTGAGTTTGTTTAAAGAGACATCCTGTCCTGTGGATCTAGATCACTTAGTTCAGCTGTCGTGAATATAATATGACTGGTAATGTATGTATGATTCCTTTTGGTGACAATAAAAAGTTAATGTTAGTGTTATTTGTCAGCTTTCAACATACTCTTAGCGTGCTCTGTGTGTGTCATAAAAGCTGTTCTGAAGTGTCTCTTTAAAGTACGTAAAAACTCAAGCTGAAAACCTCAACAGAATGCCCGTGATAGGCCCTGGTTGCATTTCTTGGAGTTTTATTTTTTATTTTTCAGAATTGCTTTCATGTAATTGGCAGAACTTGAACTTTGCTTAGTTCATGTGGCAAAACGTAACCTTCCCAAAGTTCAGTGTTAAGGAACTAGATGACTTTTGAGGTCCTTTTTAACCCAAACCATTCTATAAGTCTGTGATTCTAATAGCGGAAATGGTTCCAGTGTACAGAGTAATACTGTAGTTTTGCAAGTCATATCCATGTGCTTGACCTCACTAGCATGAGTAATTCCATGAAAGTCAGTGGAATTATGATAATGATGTTGTTAAGCTTAGTGCAAGTTTTGGAACATAAGAACCTCAGGTAGCTTTTACATACACGTTGGGTGAAGGCCCACATCATTCCGTAGTTCATTCTAAACACATTCTTTGGCCACAGGCCATTAAAAAATAGATTTTTGTATCACTTATGTCAAAAGACAGTTACTTAATTTGCATAGGGTGTAATAGCGTATTTTAAGTGTTATTGTAGTGGGAAGTGGATCTTAATTTGTTTCATTTACATTTCTCATTTGTATATTATGTGGTTTCTCAATTATTCCCATAATGCCAAATGCCTTCCGGATAAAAAAGAAAAGGTCTTTCCTCTGATATGTCCTTAATCTAAATTGATGTGTGCATTGTCATTGTATCTCACACTTATCTTGGGCTCCTCTTGTAGCCTGACCCCATGATTCAGTCCTTAAGCCCTTTGCCTTCATCGCTAACTTGTTGTTTGCTCTAGAGCAGGAGGGACTGGCATATTCCATGTGTTACAAATGAAGTTCATATACAGCATGATTAGGGCAACTTGCTGTTTTCTCCTCCCCACTCCTCTCCAATCTTTGTTTTTATTATTACTATTTATATGAAAATACCAGGTTGCAAACATAAAAGCAAAGAGATGTTTGTGTATGTAAGAGAACACAACTGGGTCATGTAGAAGAGAAGTTGAGACTCTTAAGCTCCTATAACTTGACTCTTAAGATAGTGTACACTAGAACACATGTATTTCCCAACTAATGCATGGTGTTTATGTACTGATTAGTGATTTTTTTTTTCTTATTTTGAAGCCTTATGATGCCTCTAAAGCAAGCATTAAATAACAGAAGAACATTAAATAACAAATTTGTCCTCCAGCCAGAAGGCAGAATTGGAGGCCTTTGCTCTATCCTCTTAACTGCTTCCTCAGTGCACTGCAGAAATGAGTTCCTAGACTTTCACACTGAGGTGCTTCAAGGCTTCTTCCACTTTCTCCTTAGTTACACAGCGATAGCTTCTCCCTGTCCCCCAATTCAGTTCGATGCTATTTCTGAGAGAGAGCTGTAAAACTCTTACGGGAGTGAAATCACTTCCTGCATTCATTTGCAAGAGCAATAGATTTTTATCTGACTGCTGAAGTGTGCTGTTTAAACCCACAGTTTTAATCACTATGTATTTGTCTAACTTTCAGTCAGTTTATACTAATACTGACTTCAAAGTAACTTGTTGAACTAATCCCTCTGTTAAATAGGAATTCGCTTTTCCTGTGACTTTTTCATTACTTTGGGAAACAGGGCATCAGGGTGTAGGGGAAGAAAAAGTCTTGAGTCTAGGCAAAAGATCCTGGAAGTATGTGTTCAGGACTAGCCAAGATGTTACTGCAGCTGATGTGTCAAGTCTAAGACTTCTGTTGGAAAACTGACCACCTAAATTACTGTTTGGTTTTTTTTTTTTTAATGCAATAGGATATTACTGACAACTAAGCATTGTTGTCAGGTGGATGGTGAGACACTGGCACAGGTTGTCTGGAGAAGTGGTGAATGCCCCATTCCTGGCAGTGTTCAAGGCCAGGTTGGACAGACCCTTGGGTGACATGGTCTAGTGTGAGGTGTCCCTGCCCGTGGCAGGGGGTTGAAACTGGATGATCTTAAGGTCCTTTCCAACCTAAGCTATTCTGTGATTCTACAATTCTTTAATTAAGTCAGCTTTATTTTTACTTGGCAAACCAGCGTAACAGTTTTAATATGATTATTAAATAATGCAGGGAAGGTTAATGTGTTTCCTTGGAGGAGGGATTGAGGCTTTAAGGTATGCTGTGAATGCAGGAATATGCAAGTGTCCTCACAGAAACTGTGACAAACTGGGAAAAAGGTATGGATTTATTAGTAGGGATAGATTTATCTGAACTTAGATCACCAGATTGTTTGGGTCATCACTGTTTCTCCCTAAATATCAGGAGTCATAAGGCTAAATTATAGCTGTGATTAAAATACAAAGTAATTGCAATGTGGTATATGAATTTTGTGAATGAGGAGAAGAGGTTGGGTGACTTCTGGGTTTGTTTTGGTTTTCTCACCAAAGTAAATGAGGTCTTCACTGGCTCATTTTCATCTTGATTTTTCTGTTCTGTGTTGATGTATTTATACATATGACTGTGCTTTAACATTATCCGTGTGACTTTCTTCACGTTCATAAAATACTTAAATTCTCTCACTTGGCAGCATACTAAATGCTCAGAGCAGGAATATAAGAAACTACCTAACTCTCCTAGTTTTAGCTAGAAAACAAATGCTGTAAGTGGTCTGGCTCACCCATTTCTGTGCACCTAGAAACTTTGTGGTCCTGGCTTTTGCCTCTCACTGTGCCAGCAACGGTTCCAGTCACCTCTATTCCATGTCACTCGCACTAACACATGTGGGCCTCATCACTTCTGTGCCTCAGTGTAATTAATCGTCCTGCTCATTCATAACCTTCCTCTTTGGCTGTGAAAGACTAATTGTCCTCTTATGAATTTGGCCCTCTTGAAATAACAACTAGAAGGCAAATAAGATGTCCCTGCTCATTGCAGGGGATTGGACTGGATGACCTTTTGAAAGTCCCTTCCAGCCTGAACTGTTCTATGATCTCAATCCCTGTCTAGGTAGGGGCAGTAGCACCTCTGTTTAGGTTGGTGTTATGCTGAATAGAGCTTTCCTCTTGTACTTGACAGAACTTTACCATAAAAAGAGGTTGAGAGACGTTTAAGGTCATAAGTACTGTTGAGATCCTCTCACTATGTTTTCTGCAAGATTTACCCATTTTCTATAGGCAACAGTGTCACTTTTTAACAATTGAACATAAAAATAGTTTCAATAGAACTGTTGGGGCAGAAAGCATAATTAATGGTGAACATTGTTTTTTTTTCTCTGGAGTAAAACAGGAAAATGCGCTCTTTTTTGCAAAGCAGAATAATCCTCGTGGGTTGAAATGGGAGGAGGCTGAACCCTTCTGTTCAGGTATATGTAATTTGGTGTATTTGGTAGTAAAGTTATTGTAGCTATTTTGTGTAGAAGGTGAGTCTTTATATGTAGAGGTTGTAGTGGTTTTGAGCACTGTGCAAATACTCCATGAAGAAGTGTCTTTGGAAGAACTTGCTGGGTGTATAAAGAGCCACTTTCAAGGCATAGCATTCTGGGTGTGCTGTTACGTTGAGTGGTGTACATTCACAGGGCAGCTTGATTGATCCCTTGCCAAAATCTTGCAAGTACTTTTCTTGTTTTCTCAAATGTCTACTTTTGGTAGGCATTGAAGGTGATGTGCATACCTGGAGTAGTGCAGTTTCTGGCTCCAAGATCATAGGATCATAGAATCAACTAATTCGGACCTTACCTTGTGGATTGACAAATCCTCTTGCAGAGATGGTGAGGACAGAGCAATGGCTGCAAATGTCATGTTAATGCCCTTATTACAGTGGAGTGGGGTTAGCTAGAAGTGCTAAAGGGGACGTAAAACAAATGCTGTTAGGGGATGCCATTCAAGGCCAGGCTGGACTGGGCTTGGAGCAGCCTGGTCTAGTGGAAGGTGTCCCTGCCCGTGGCAGGGAGTTGGAACTGGATGAGCTTTAAGGTCCTTTCCAACCCAAACTATTCTATGATTCTGTGATTGAGCAAAGGTTGTGGGAGAAGCATGGCAAAACAGAAGACTTAAAAGGGACGTAAGGTCAAAAGAGGAGTTGAAAGTGGGAGATAGCTGTTGTTGGGGAAGAGCATCCTCCAGCCAAGACTAGAAATTTGTGTCAAGATCTTTGCTTGTGCTGCTTCTTCAGCAGTTCCTGCCACTGTAACTTTGCAGTGGTTCGGGTTTGCGCTTTTACCCCAAAGCTGTGAGTCAACGCATAAGGAAAAAGGAAGTTTCTTCCACTTGCTAAGCTTCCCAGTATCTGTAGGAGAGACTCTTCTCTTCCTCAGGTCTGAGGCAGCAAAAAGGGACCCTGCCAGCTGTGCCAGGTCTTTCCTTTTTGTCTCGCATGAAGTGTGCAGGTCTTGCTTCAGTTCCTGCAGCTGAACAGGCAGCTCCTGTTGGCACCTACCTGATCACTTTCTGTTCATTAGAACACTTGTTGTGTTTCCTCTGGAGGGGTGGAGGTGGCACATATGTGGACTTCATGTGTAATTAAGCAAGCACTTCATTAAAAAAAGTTAATTTCTTAAAAGCACTTAGAAAGTCTTCTGAGTAAGAAGTGTTCTGATAAGCACAGGAATCTGGTTTCTAAATTCCTTATTTTGTGCTTCATTTATTTACCTTTTTTCTTTTTCAACTCCCTTTCTGCAGTGTGGCATTTCCCACGTGGTCCCTGTGCCATTATGAGAACAGAGGTCTGCATGTCTTGCAAAGCAGTGACCGCTGTTTCTGACTCTCTTTCAGATGCAAGTATGGACATAATAGCCTATGATGCTTACTCCAGTCCACCGCTTCCGAGATATTGAAAGGAAACCTGAATACCTCCAGCCAGAAAAGTGTGTCCCACCTCCTAGCCACGCTTCCCTGGGAACAATGTGGTTTATTCGAGATGGCTGTGGTATTGCATGTGCTGTCGTTACCTGGATGCTGGTGTTCTATGCTGACTTTGTAGTCCTCCTTGTCATGCTAGTTCCATCAAGAGATTATGTTTATAGTGTCATCAATGGCACACTGTTCAACACCTTGGCTTTCCTCGCTTTGGCTTCACATTTTCGTGCTATGCTGACAGATCCAGTAAGTATATCTCTCTCTGTAATGTCTCGGAAAAAAGCAGTCAGTGTTTTTCTTGTCGGCTACGTGTTGGGGAACTCAGTTGCTTGAGTGAGTGGTAGATTTAAATAACTTTTGTGTGTCACCCTACAGATTGAGGCTGCTGATGTGGTATGCTAATTTCTCCTCCCACTCGAGTGAGATGCAAAGAACTCAGCTTTAGATTCTCATTGTGCGAGCAGCTCCTCTCTTTTTGCCCTGGGAAGGAGAGTGTTTCTCTCTGACGCTTTTTTTTCCCCAGTAGCAGATCTGGTGTATGTGTGGGGCTTGTCCTGTCTTGACAAACAGGCAAGCTGGAAAAGCTGGTTTTGTTTGTCTACCTTGGCAAGTATTGCTTCACCAGAGTGGAGCAAGATGTGTATTGATTTGAAAAGCCGTGTTACCATCTCTCATACTAGTGATTTAGTTGAGTGTATTGAACCATGCTGAAATAAATACTATATGAGCATGCTAAAGAGCTAACAGTTCTAGGTGAGTGGGAAGCATACGAGTTTTAAGACCCTGTCGGATGTCTCTGTAGGACACTACTTTGTGAGAGAGCTGTTCTGCTCCTTTCTTGTCTTTCAGCTAGTGAAGAAGATAGAGTTTAGTACCACAACACTTACTCTGGCTGGCCTGTGATGGTGTAGTTGCTTAATAACCACTGAAGAGTAGATTTGGCTCAAAAACCCATCTCCACTAGTCAGTGGAAGGAAAACCAAGCTTAGACACCTCTTTTCCCCTTCCTCCTGAATGTTCTTGATGCTATTGGGAATGGCGTGTGCCTCTGATATGCTGATTATTCCTTCCAAACATCATTTGCTACTTGAAACCTTGTTAGATGCCATTAAAACTTCAGTGTCATCATTGTTTCTTAGTTTTCAGCAATCCGAGAAGCCACAGCACTGCAGAAATGGCTTGCACATTACTGCTGCTGGGCAGAACTGTAAGTAGTAGTTGAGGCTCTGAAAGTGCTGGTTGTTAGACTTTGGTATAGAGGGTTGCAGCAATTTGTTATATAGTTTGTATCCTGGGGGTTCTTTCTGGTTGTTGATTATTGTGTATTGTGTAGCTTTAACGCCTGGGGACCTTCAAATCACTGGAATTATTCTGCAGAGTTAGCAGGAACTCTGCTGAAACAAAAGCTGTATTCTGAAGCAGGCTGGGCAAGCAGCGTTGAAGCAGCAGATACAATCTCTACGCAGAGTTAATTGGGAAAAGATATGTGAATTCCTAATGTGCGGTGGAATTTATGTGTGTGGATGGTGAGAAGCAGTGGGATTCTTATTTTTTAATGAGGCAATCAGGTAAAAAATACAGAGGAAGGAAGATAAAGAGAGGGAGTGCACCAACATCTGGCAGACAGTGTGAGTCAAGGATGAAGGGTGCTGACGGGACCTGGGGAACCAGGGTCATGTCTGGGATCAAAATGAAACAGAAAGCACTGCTGAGGCAAACAAATACAATTCTAATTCTAAGTAAGTGAACACCTGAATCCTTCACAGTTGATAGCCTGTGGAATGCTTTTCAGGAAATGCTTCCTGTGATGTCTTGCTAAAACATTCCTAAGGTTCTGAGCTTTGCTGCATATGACTACCTGACAGGAGGATGGAGAAGTGAGATGGCTGATACCCCAAGTAGCAAGCAACAGGACAAGAGGAAACAGTCTTAAGCTGTCACAGGGGAGGTTTAGACTGGAGATTGTGAACAATTTCTTCCTCGAAGGGTGCTCAGGCATTGGAACAGGCTGCCCAGGGCAGTGTTGGAGTCACGGTGCCTTCAGGTGTTCGCAAACTACGTAGACAAGGCCTTCAGTGCCATGACTATGTAGACAAGGCCTTCAGTGCCATGGGTTAGTGGTGGCCTTGGCAGTGCTGAGGAATGGTTGGACTTGATCTTAAAGGCCTTTTGTAGCCTAGTTCATTCTGTGGTTCTGTACTAAAGACAGATCATTTGAGTTGTAGCATTTTGTGGAAATTGATCAGGCCTGTTGGAAGGTTTTTGTGGCAAAGCCCAGGCGGTGCTCAAGAAAGCCTTATGGTACCAGTTTAATGTGCAGTTCTTTCATTGCTGTGTATTATTCCTGTTGTTGCTGTTAGGAGGTCGTACAGATGTGTTAAAAAGAAACACTTTCATCAGAAACCTGTTGAAATATTATGTCCCTGCTTTTATTTCAGTGTAAAAGCCTTGCATCCACAGAGGTGCATTTGTGCCAGTGTACCCGCACTGATTTCATACGGCACATTTCATGACTTTCGGGGGGGATTTTTTTGCGGGTTTGGGGTCAGGGGTGGTGGGGTTTGTGGCTTTGGGGGGGGGGTGTTGTTTTGGGGTGTTTCTCTATCAAATATAAAGTCCTAGAAACTCTGGAAACTCTTGAAGCCAGACTGCAGCAGCAGCAACACATAACCTGTTTAAAGACACACATTTTAAAGTGTGAATTGCGCACCCTGAGAATGTTTTACCTAGTCTTATTCAGGTGGGAGGATTCTTAATGTTCACTGCTTGAATGTTAAACCCTAATTTAAATAACAAATACCCCATGGAAGCATATTTATAAATGCATAAGGTGTTTACCTTCGTGTACACAGTGATACTTCAGAAGTAGCTGTTTCTACTGGAATAAAACATCTGCAGCTTCCAGTTTGTGATATGAAGCCCTGGCGTGATGGATTTGTTGATGGATGTAAAGAGAGGGATGAAGATGCTTAAATATTTTAAGGTTACTATAGAGTTGCAACAGACTAATTGCTTAAGGGAGGATTTACTGATGTTTAAACCAAAACTATGTTTAAGTATGTGGTTTCATGAATTAGGACCTCATTTTAATTTCTTTTCTGAATATTCTTGCTCTTCTTGAAACTCAGTTGATCTTAGGGAAGTTTTTATTCTTCCTTTTCTGTCTCCTCCCATAGTTTTGAGTCATCCATAGCACTTACAATGTCCACAGGTTAATCTTCTGGTTTGTTCTGTTTCTTTTCTTTCTGCAGGGTGCTGTGCCTAAAGGTAATGCCACAAAGGAGTTCATTGAGAGTTTACAGCTAAAGCCAGGACAGGTGGTTTACAAGTGCCCAAAGTGTTGTAGCATCAAACCTGACAGAGCACATCACTGCAGGTAAAGGCTTTTTTGAGGACTGCTCTTTTATCAAGACCTCAGGAATTATCCAGTGGGCAGTGATCTTAATTGTTTTTGGAGTCTGAGACTGTGAGTCGTTGAATTGAGAGATTGGCATGCGGATTCTGTTGCCTATAGTGCCAGACACTGGAAAAATTCTCAGGCCTTCTCTGACAAGTTTTCATCTAGAGCAGCCTGGGGCCACTTCTTGCAAAGTGACAGGCACTCAAATGCTGCTTTGACTCCAGATCTGTAATTGACATTCCATACATTTACATGTAAAGGTGACTTAAAAAGAGACATTCTATACCAGAATGCATAGAAACCTATAAAATGTAATGTTTCTCAAAGGTCAGTGTCCTTTCTATGTTTGTTTTTATTCACCTGTTTAACTGTAGATTCTATTTAGGAGTGAGATTTAAGTTCAGGTAACTAAACTAAAGTTCATGTAACTGTGTATCTCTTAAGAGTTCTGACTTACACATTTCTATTAAGTACTGCTACTTTGTGCTTTGTGATAGATTAGTAGCTACTGATCTCTCATGTCCTTTCTTTCTCTGGTAGGATAAACTTCCCTGAAGAAAGTAACTGGTAGTAAGCTTTTTACTAGTAAAGGCAGTGAACAAAAAGAATTAACTACTTCCTAAAATTCTCTTCTGCTTTTAAAGCAAGTGTACCTGCATTCCAGTAAGCAGTCAATGAGTTTGCACTGGTGTCCTTTCCTTGCCTCCTCCAAAACCAATACATGCTGAGAGAGCTCCTATCAGGCTTACTGCTCATTTGTGCAGGTGTCTTCTGAGGAGGGGAATACATGGTACTGAGCTGAACAAACATGTAATGCTGTTTGCATTTTTCATGTTTATATTCAGAGCTTTAGTTTGCAAATGGGTTTTTTTTGGTGGCTGTTTTTTAATCAAAATCAGGAGTTGGTTCTTCAGCAGGAGCAATACGATCGTGTCTATCACTTATTAATGCTACTGTAAAATCCCCTCTGCCACTTGTTCAATTATGAATGAAACTTTGCATCTAAAATGCTGGCTTGCTAATGCCTTGCAGCCTAACATGAACACAAAACATCATCTCCATGGTGCTTTTTAATATGCTTTAAGAAAACTTTGTAGACATTAAGATTTGGGGAACTGATCTGCTGAGCACTGATGCTGTTGATTATCAAACATTTTCTTTGTGGAGTAGGGGGATTTATTGTTTTTTCACACATCAGAGTTGTGCATATGCATCAGCAGGAGATCCTGTGAGTGGTATGCCTCAGGGACCAGGGTGCTTTTTGATCCATGTGCTGTATTGAGTCCCCCATGTCCAGCAAACTACTCCTGACAGCACTTGGAAGCTGGCTGGTTGCAATGAGGGAGAGTGTCTTGGGTGTGGGCAGTCCCTGCTGCTTATAGTTTTCAGTCTTTGGTTTTTGGGTCTCCTTTTCCCCCAGTTAGTTTCATATTTTGCCTGTCATCCAGCTGCTATTGCTATGGACACATGGAATAAAATCTCCTCTCAGCCTTAGCTACCTCCTTCATGGAGGTCTTTTTTGGCTCCACTGCTTCAGGTTGTCCCACTGGGGAACTAGGAGCAATTAGAGGGGTTACTTGGGTATTTCCATGGTTCAGAACCCATGGGAAGTGTGCACATCTGCACACAGTAAATTAGACCACGGGGAGGCATCCTACTGCTTCCTTCTGCATCTTCCTGCTTTATACCACCTGCCCTGTCCTTATTCCTTTTTGTGTTTTTAAACCAGGGATTGATATTTTTCATATGAAGTATGACATTATCTGACAGATGAATTGTTTTTACTGTGACAGCTGATTTCAGTCCCCATGTAGCTTGAAAATAATTCCAAGCTTCTTATCCTAGCAAAACCAGGCTTTTCCTGTTTCTCGCCTCACCTGGGGCTGGAAGGTAATAGGGTATCCAGTCTGCCTGAGGAGAAGCAGCTCCTGGTCTGGCCCTATGCTGGGAGGCTGAGTCCTGCCTCTCCAACCTTTCATTTAAGATCAGGGCTATAGCAACTCATTTGTTTGTCAGGCATGGCTGTATCCTTGGAGATTACCCCTTCCTGCCTCGCAGGGCAAGTGCAAGGCTGTTCTGACAGAGAGGTTTTTATCATTTATCCATATGCACTCATAAGAACATGTTTATGGTTTTGTCTGTTTCCCTTAAGCTTTTGACTGTTGAAGTTTATTGGTTATATTAAGATAAAAATATTTTTTGTTATAAGAAAGAAACCAACACTAGCAGAGCCTGATGTTGAGACTGTTTGAGTGCTGCCAGAATTGTTCTGGAATGGCTGTTTCCTTGCTTGGTTTGGTTTGGGTTTTTGTGGTGTTTTCATGTTTGCTTTCTGCGTTTGTTTGTGCAATGTGGTATCAGGAGACTGCCTTTTGTGGCCTATCATATGAGAAAGCAGCAGAGAAAAAGACTTCCTTTATTACAGGAGTTAAAGCAGTTACTGACTAAGCAAGGGGATGATGTTCACACAGAGTCTTAACCTTTGAATTCTTTGACTTGGAGCCACAATGTGCATTCTGGCAAGAGTTTAAATTTAGATGTTATTAGTCTGGTTTTGTCAAGGGCTTTAACACCACATTTTACCTTAAATGTATATTGTGATACTGGCTTCCTGACTAGCTGCCACAGCTGTTTGCTGCTAGTATGTGGCTTACCTTGATGTCAAGAATCTTTCCTAATGCTTTATTTAACTTTCTTTTTGGCAAGTTCCTGCAAAGGGCTAATGTTGGTAAATAAACCTCAGTGTGTTATTAGCAACTCTGAAAAAGATCTTTATTTATTATGGATAGTCCTATCTTTCTGGTTTTTGTTTGATTTTAATCTATGGACCTATTCATAGACCAAATAGGTTAAAACTTAACTAAGTCACAGATATTTTTTCTTCCCTCTGCCTGAATGCATTGTTGAAAGCATGTTGTGGCAGAAGTACTGATGTGAATATTATGTTAAGGCATCTTACTTGGCATTTATGTGGTGATTTAGTATTGTATGGTTCATTTTGAACAGACATAGTCAAGTGAGCAAACCAAAAAGATGAACATGATGACTAGTACATTTATTAAAGCTCAGATTTCACCTCTGATTCTTTCCTTTAATCTCTGTGTGCCCCAAGCCCCTATGAAATCTTGTGTTCCTGTAATGAAATGTGCTATAAATAAAGACCTGTATTCTTTCAGTGTTTGCAAGAGGTGTATTCGGAAAATGGACCATCACTGCCCATGGGTCAATAACTGTGTAGGAGAGAATAACCAGAAGTACTTTGTACTGTTTACAGTAAGTATTTTGCCAGTGGTGTTTGTGGTTGGCCAGTGGGCAGCACTGAGAGGCTGTGTGTAGTCTCTGAAACAGCTCCCAGGGTTGGATTTCTTCCCCCAGGGTTGGATTTCTTCCCCCAAGGCTGGACTTGCAGGGAGCTGCGCAGACTTTGGTTTCAGTAACTAGGGAACATACACAACAAGGGGAAAAAGGCATCACAGGAAATATTTGCCAGGGTGTTGTGAGGTTTGTGTTGACAGTTGTTCAGCGCCTTTTTGAGCGTGAGTTGCTTATTGTGGCATTGAGCTCTGTGAGGCATGGGCTCTGCTTTTAAAACGTGCTGTGCCTGGTAAGGTCCCAGGCCATACGTAGGGTTCCTAACTGTTGTAGTTGTATGAGTACCTGTGTGGGATCATACAATAAGAGCTGTTGCCACATCTTAAGCAAGGAGTGGGAAGTCTGCAGTCTCCTTGGCAAGAATTATCCACCTTTTACTTACAAGTGATTTATTTTCGTACTTGAAAACCAAGGACGTGTTTGACTTTTTGTACTATATCTGTGGCATCACGAGTAAAAAGAGGAGTGCAGACTTGAGTACTACATATTTCTGGAGGGGTTGAAATCTGTTTCATCAAAGTGAACTGCAGATACCCTGTGGGTGTAGTGTGAACATTACAAGTCTGGGTTTCAGTTATGCTCTGCTGTATTAATAAATCTTTTGAGACATCTGTAGGTTTGAGGCGGAATGTTCTTATATTACCAAATACAAGGGGAAGATTTTCAGTTAAATGGAAAGGTTTACTGTTCTGTGGTGTGCTTTGTTAGGATGTGAATTGCAGAACAAAACAAATTGTTTCTTTCCCTTGAGCACTGCTTTTTCTCACCGTGAGAAATGAGCTGGGTGTTTTAATCCTATCAAGAGTATTTCAGTTTCTGCTAAAACTGACATCTGCTTTTAAGTGGGCTGTATTAAACATTTCATGTAGTTGAGAGAAACAAAACAAAGGTTGCTGGTTTTGGTCTTGTTTATTTTTGAGACCTGAGGAGGTGAAAGAATGGCAGCACATTCAATCTGCAAGGTAAACCAAAATGCTTTCCTAGCACCTTTTACTGCTTCCACAGAGGTTTCTTGTAGCAAGGTCTCTCTCACATCTAATATCTGCTAGCCTCTGTCAGAGTCTATAGGTTCAGGGGAGTCACCTTTTTAGCCCTGTCTTGGTAAATTGTAGTGTATGTGTAGAATTGAATATAGTTTAAAACTTTTTATTGCAAAGCTAAGACCTAATTTAAACCAGAAAGGGTTAAATACAAAGTATTAAAGCTTGAAAGAAACTTTCCATGCCAGTGTCTGCCTCAGGGGAAGATACTTATTAAAATGAAAAAAGATACAAAAATCCTGAAACTCATGCTGGAAAATAGATAAAGTGCTTAAAGTGGCATTTTGTGGTTAAAACAGATTAGCTATTGTTTCTCTGGGAAACTATAGTGCTCTCGAGGATAAAGATATAAGCTCTGACAGCATGATGCTTTGATGTCAGTGTTGCTTTTCTCTGAAAGCTGTGCTATGCTCAGCAGAGATGAAGACAAATTACCTGTGCGGAGGCTGTGCTGGGGTGCAGGAGCTGAGTTTGTGTCCAGCTGGCTTTGAGTTAAGCAGTCTCCCTCCTATTCACTGTTTTAAGTCTGTTAAGGCAGAATGAGTCTGTATAGTCTTGGCCAGCTTCAGGATGTTTGTTTTGGGGAGGTGGGAGGGCTTGGTGGGGTTTGGGGTGGTTTGGGTTTTTTTACATCTTAACACTTTTGCTTTATTTAAAGTGTTTGGAAGATTTAGCATTTTAGTCTTTAAACTTACCTGTTGCCTGTATTACATCCTTTGTTTTTCAGATGTATATAGCACTGATTTCCCTGCATGCTCTAATCATGGTGGGATTTCACTTCTTGTATTGCTTTGAAGAAGACTGGACAAGTAAGTACTAACAAAACACCTCATTAAAATACCAGATTAGCCTATGAATAAGACCTTACAATGTAGTTTGCTTGTAAGGCAACCTCTTTTTATGCTGGTTTCAGAAGAATGCTATGAGGGCTCTGCTATGCAGCTTGTTTTATGATAGGTCTTGGAACTTCATAATTCTTTATGACAGGCTGGGGTGTCTGTCCTGAAAAGTCCTGTTTCAGCTTTAGCCCAATACTGCCTGGGAAGAAGGTGAGATATAAACACACTTAGATAGTATATAGAATCATAGAATGGTTTGGGTTGGAAAGGACCTTAAGATCACCTGGTTCCAGCCCCTTGCCATGGGCAGAGACAACAGAGAGAGGTTGCTCCAAGCCCTGTCCAATGTGGCCTCAAACACTGCCAGGGATGGGGCATTTACCACTTCTTTGGGCAACCTGTGTCAGTTCCTGGCTATGTGCAATAATCACCTGTGTCATGAACTCAGCACTGATTTCCTGAATGCCAGCACAAGATAAGAAGAATGTGTCTGCTTTTTTACAAGGGGAATGTGAATCATTCTTACAAGACTGCCAGAAAAACATGCTAACTCAGATCCAAAAATCCATGCTCATAAGAACAAACAGTTCCTTTCCATAAGAAAATGGAGACTTAAAAAACCAAACAAAACAACCCAAACAACTGAATAAAAATGACACAGACAAACAGAAATCCCAACACTCTCTCTGGAGCAGCCAGTAAGTAAATGTTCACAGAGCTAGTTAAGATATGTTTTGAAAAATGGATGTAGGAAATTGTCTAGGTAATGCTGAATCAAACAGGAGGCTGTCAAAGAATGTGTGCAGCTGTATGTGCTGCTTGTGGATTGTTTTGGAAAAGCATTAGCTTTGTTTTTCTTGGAATTTCAGTTGTGTCATTCAGTCTAATGACTGCTTTTGGTTTATCATATTGGAAAGGATAGGTACATTTACACATATGAACTGAATTTGACAAGGTGGTTCTGTAGTTCAGAACTTGGTAAAACAGCTGCCAGCTGTCACAGAGAACATCTGGATTTGACTACAGTGGCTATAGGGGAAGGATGCATCAAAGGATAATTTCCTTTGCCTGCTTTCCCATAGCCTGTATCTATGAGGGAAGCACTTTCCCATGTGGTCCAGGTTTAGGGGGCAGAACAGAGCTGTTATGAGAGATGGGTTTGCTATTCAGCTGTCTTGGATTTGTGTTGGTTGTATTGGCCCAATTCTGGTGTATCTGTTAAAGTTTAACATCTCATGAGAAAAACAGAGGAGTTTGGTGATCCTCATTCTTGGATTTCAGATGTTCTGACATTTACAACACTCAGCACAACACTGTGCCCTGTAACATATTCCTTCCCCTTCCTCTCTTCTGTTCCCCTTTTATAGCTGCCTTCTTAGATATTTCTGTAGCTCTTATTTTAGTTTGCACTATAGAGAATGAAGAAAAATAAGAATTTGGCTTAGTCTACCCTTCTTTAGGCTACGACAGAGCAGTTAAAAAACAAAGTATGCTCTGGTTTTATGTTGGTGCTGCAGAAATAATTACCCTTGTGTCCTGACAACCAGCTTGAAATTTTTAATGGACTTTATCACTGTGGAGAATCCATGAAGATTAAGGTTTTTAAGAGAGAAGCTACATGTGAAATGGAGTAGGCTGGAGTCCTGGCAAGTGTGCTGGAGCAAACACTTAAAGGGAAAAGAAGTCGCATTCTTGGAAGTGTTGCAAGGTGGTTTTTTGTTGGTTTTGCTTTCTTTCTAAACTTGCAGGAGTGATGATTTCAGTGTTGAATATCCTGAAGAATATCAGAGCTTCCCTGTGCATCTTTCTGAGAGTAGTGGTCATATCATTTATTATGACAGTTTGAGTATGGAAAACTCATGGTTTAGCATGTGTTTTGCAGCTGCTGCATTACCTGACCTCTTCCCTTCCAACTCTGTTCCTTTGTCTTCACAGAATGCAGTTCCTTCTCTCCGCCAACTACAGTGATTCTTCTCATCCTCTTGTGTTTTGAGGCTCTCCTGTTCCTCATCTTCACCTCGGTTATGTTTGGGACCCAAGTACACTCCATCTGCACTGATGAAACGGTGGGTGTCTCACACACTCCTTTACCCTATCTCTCACCATTCGTAGAAACAGTGAAGGGCTAAAACATGTAGATGAGGCCCTCAGTGACATGGTTCAGTGGTGGACTTGGCAGTGCTGGGGAATGGTTGGACTTAATGATCTTAATGTCTTTTCCAACCTGGATGATTTTATGATTCTACTTTGTTGCACAAGGAGTTAATGTATGTGTATCCTTTGAGGAAAGATCCAGTGTAATAAACTGAGCTGGCATAGTGCTGGATCATGCTCTGTAAAGGTTGCTGTGAGAAGTAGTGTACACTTGTGTACTGGCTGGGATGCTGTGTTGACAGTACCTCTGACAAGGTAGGCACTGGTAACTGGGATTACTCTGTAGTTATTATTCGTCCCTGTGGATTCAAGAACTTTTTTCCTTTAATTACATTCTTTTCCATTGGTGGTGTCTGAAATTCAGCTGTGTTTCCCCTGGTGTCACTATTTACAGCTTTATGTGCTGGAAAGCCAAGATAAGTAGGTGGGGGAGGGATATATATATATGTGTGTGTGTATATATATGTATGCACACATATACACACACCCACACCCCCATACACACACTTCTTTTAGTCCAGAAGAGTACCATTTCTTTCCATGTTAAGCAGTTGAAAAACACTTGCGAGAGTGAAGAAGAAAGGGAATGGAGTAGGCTCATGGAAGCCTAGTGGGTACAGTCTGCTGCCATCCCCAGTCCTAACAGTAAAGGTTACATAGCAGTGTTGCAGTCCACTGTATATCTCTGCATTTGCCCACTTCTGTAAAGATGGAGCTGGTGACTCCTAGGGATGTTCCTACTCTTGTGGATCCTGCCAACCTTCACCAAGCATGCTCAGACACCTGCAGTGGTTGAAGAGAAGTGATAGTCTGAAAAGAGTGACATCTCTTCCTCCCCTGCCTCCTTCAGTTTTCTTTCCCCTTCACTTGGTTGCCCATGGCCAGTTGAAGCTAGAATAGGTGTTTTTGCTGCCAGTGGAGAGATGTGACTGGCATTATAGACTGTAGGAACCCATCACTCCTAAGGCTTTTTTTGCAGTGCTTTTCTTAATGCTTGGCTTCTGCAAGAGGCTGATGTTCACACTGTGGCTCTCGTGTGTTCGGAAGAAGACTTCAGAACAAGAAAGACTTGTTCTTTCTGCTGGGGAGAGCCCCAGAAAGAAGTATAGTGTCATACAGAACAAGAAGATCCTGCCAAGCTTGAGTTTATCAATAAGTGTGTAAATTTGCAATGCTGCCTGTGAAATCATCATCGGAATTTCTCAGTCTTTGAAACCTCTTGAGAACTTTCAGAGGCTGCTTCCTACAGCTGGGCAGCAAGCCCCCTGATTTTCACCTTCCCCTCAAATTCTGGAACTCACAGATGTTACAGGAACACCACCACATTCTAAAATAAAAATGAAATATGGTCTGCCCCTGTTAAGTTGTGGGGTTTCATTTTTGGTTTTAATATATACCAGCGATTTTGCTCTGTGTAATGTGTTATTGTTGATTTGCTAGCATTGAGCTAGCTGTGTCTGGCAAGAAGTGCATTTTATGCAGAGAAATATTTCCAGGTGAAATTCTTTTTGGTGTGGTCTCTTGCAGTGTTTTACTTCACATTTTAGAGCCAGTGCTGTGTCTTGCCCTTCCTCACCTTTATTTTCTCCATCTTATGTATGCTTTCCCACAGAGATGGTTCCTTTCTGCCCAAAAGGACCCAGAACCACATATTTTCCTGCTGTCTCTAGAGGTGACATTTACCAGGGATCAGCACAACTTGCAGTTGACCCATGTTGTGTTCTGCAGAGCTCCCAGAATAAGTAATTTGAGATACCCAGATGTATTACGGTGCATTAATCTGTAGCAGAGGAGAGACATTTAGGTCAGGAGACGCTTGCCTTGCAAAAGATCTGCAGTTAAGGAGCAGAGTGATCTGCCTGGTGCTGCTGCCTGTGGAAGAGAAATGCTCTTCAGTGACTGCATTCATTCTGCTTCTGTAGCAGCCAGGCATAGCTTCCCTGAAAGACCAAACTCACTTGTGGGTTTTAGACACAGCACAGGTAACTCTTATTTTTGTCTTAATGTTTGACTAGGGAATGTTTCAGCTGGCTGCTTCATGGTTTGGTTTTGTTCTCCCTCTAACCTTTACTAAACAATGCCAATGATTTCTTTCAAATCAGTATCTTATTTAACCTCTTCTGCCAGCTGTCAGCCCATGCATGTTTTAGCAGTGGCTCTAATGAAACATTAAGAGGCACCAGGTAGACTCAGCTACACTGAGCCATGGGCACTTCCTGAACTTGCTTGGTGAATCTGGGAGCATTACAGAGATGGTCTTCGGGTTTGGGGGTTTTTTTGTCTGCAAGCTTACAATGGTTTCCTCTCAGACTTTTCCATCTGGTTAGTACACAATTTTCAGCCATTAAAGCACATACTTTTTGGTTGAGTTTAGGTGGTGGGGTCTTTTAAATTGACATGAGAGGCAATTGGATGGCAGGTCTTGAAAGGTTTATGAAATAGCTAAGCCTGAACAAGATGGAAGTAATTTTATTTCTGAGGAATACTTTCTACCATTACTATTTTTTTAGTATAAAACAATGAGAAGAAAAGGAAAGGCAGGATAGATGCCTTATTTTACTTACTCCAGCCTTTGGATAAGGGGTAACTGAGAGTAGACCTTTCCTCAAATCCAAAACGACCAAAATCTGAGTGTTTGACTGAAAATGTGATATTTCTGTTTTCAGGGAATAGAACAGTTGAAAAAGGAAGAGAGAAGATGGGCTAAAAAAACAAAATGGATGAACATGAAAGCAGTATTTGGCCATCCGTTCTCTATAGCATGGCTTAGCCCATTCGCAACACCAGACCAAGGAAAAGCAGACCCGTACCAGTATGTGGTCTGAGGAATTCCTGACCAGCATTTCCACTAAAATAGAAACATATTACAGCACTACTGTTACAAATTCTCCATGAATGTTTCAAACAAAAAGCAAAACAAACTTTTTTATGTCTATTCAATGGCTGATAATTGCAAAGTCAAAAGAAAAAGGGCCCTGAATTTCACAATATCAATTCAAAATCTCTGGCTGAAAGTGCTGCTGCTTTTCTTATTTCCCCACCCCAACCCCCCTTCTTTTTCTTTCTCTCTTTTTTCTTTTCTTTTGTTTTGTTTTTTAATATTTTAATTTTGTTAACTTCCCTGGCATTTGTTTCTCTCTGCTTTCGGTATGGCATAACTAATGTGAAGGGGATCCTCTTTCTCTGTTGTGCCCTGCTCTTCTGAGTAGATTCTCATGCTGTCCTCCTGACTGTGATGAGCTCTTTGGAAGACATATTGAGTGCCAACAGCCCTTCACAGATACCTTTGGACTTCCTGAAGGAGCACATTGCTCTTTCATAACTGAACTTGATCGGGGAAGCAGACACTTCACTTACCAAAAGGTGCAAGACAAGAGCGCAGCACTGCAAGAGGGCCAGTTGACCTGGTGATCACATACAGTACTTACATGTTGCCAACACCAATTCCCACCCCACCCTCCTTTTTCCTTCCAGGCACAGAACTGATTCCATCTTTCTGCATTGTTTTGTCTGTTCCCTCCCTGGTATGCAGGAAATTGTTGCCCTCTTAGGATAATGGTGGCAGATTTAGAAGACTCTTTGGATTATTAAATGCCTTACACTTTGCAGGAAAGAAAGAAATCTAATTTTCAAGTGTTTAGAATAGCAGAATCATCTTGTTTGTGTGTGTTTGTCTTGGCAATGACTTGTTAGAGCAATGCCTGCTAAACAGTGTTAACGTGAAAAACTGACCTGAATGCCCAGATTACTATAAAGACTGATATTGATGGAATGTGTAGGTGTACTGGGGTGATGGATTCTATGTTCTCAGCATTGCCCTGGTCTAGAGCTTTATAAGTCTTTTCTCATACTTATGCATACATGTGTAGGTGTGTAAACGCACACATGTATGTGTAAGTGTTTTAAATTGGGAAATAGTTATGGTAAGGAGCATGCATACCCTTATGAGCTGTGTGGTGATGGAAGTGGGAGGGACAGAAGGCATTCCAAAACCAGGTAAAGCTAACCCATTCTTAACTACAACTGACAGTTTGTGTTCAGGCAGGAGCTTTATTATATTTTTGGATCGTGATTCCTGTGGGTTCATCAAATGAATTGCAAACAAAGGAAAATACAACTCAGCTGTGTCTATGACTTCCAAGGAATCTTTGCTTTCTTTGGTTTAAGATAAAATGGGTTGGTTTTTTTTTTGTTTAGATTGCTTCAAAGCCATGGGGGAAGGGAGGGAAATCGGGGAAGGAGAAATCGAATGGATGTCTCATTTTTGAAGTAATGTGAATGCTGCATCCTTTCAATCTGTCAATGCTTCCATATGGAAAACAAATGCAATAAAACTTTTCCAAAAACTTGTTTGCTTGTTCTTACTTTTTCTTCACTTCAAATGTTGGCAGAAGTCTGTCGTGATTTTCTAAGCTTTCACTTCTGTACACAAGCAGGCACATAAAGGTTAACTGAGTAGTCAACTTTTATGTTTAAAAATGGGTTACTCACTAGTACATTGATCTGTTAATCAGTGGGTTTATTTCTCCACTTGGAAGAGGCTGCTAGTAACTGATCTGCTGTGTAAGAGGGCTGGTTCTACAGTCCTGCTTGCTCAGGGTAGGACAAGAGGAGTAAGTTAGTATCTCTGCTACAGGACTGGACGAAGGGAGCCACAGGCTGCACTTGCACCTTGATGGGAAGAGCCACGTGAAGGAAACATGGCCTTTCATACATGTTCCCTTCACAAAGAGAAGTTCAGGAAGAGTTTAGATTTAATCTTCTCAACTGAAAGACGTGCAGGTGACAACTTGAACTGGTAGAGAATCCAGCCCTAAAGCTGTCTTGACGCAAAATCAAGGCTTTAGTCACCTGGGCCATTACAAGTGAATGCATCTCTGTGCAGATCATTGCTTTAAAATTTGTTTTGATTATGAATTCCACTGGTGCACATTCCAGTTTTGGTTTATTTTAATCACCCTTATTCACTGTGTAGTCCGGAGGAAGGCTGGTTGTTCTAGCATTTTGACTGTCATGAAAAAGTATGTAATTACTCAGTTTTTCTTGTTTCAAACAGCTGCAGATTCTTAAACAGCATTATATAGTATGGATATTTTCAGTGAAACTGCTTTCATTTTAAGTGAATCATCATCCCAGTTTGCAGAAATGTCTGTTGGTATCTGGTGTGTGTGTAACTGGGGGTCCTCAGTTTTACTTGCACTGTATGACTTGGTGGTACAATTTGATGGAATTCGAATGGTACTAAGTCAAGTATTACTATGAGCAAGGCAGACTTATCCATCTGCTCATGGAAAGCATTTCCTCTGTCAGGGCTGCCTAATTTCATGTGCTAGTTCTGATTTAACATGGCCAAAAATTGAAGGACAAAATCAGAAGCAAGGTACTTCTTTTGCAAAGGTAAATGATGGCTTCAAGCAGAAAAGAATGCAGGGAACTGCTGTAGGAAAAGTCTGCCTTAACCATGATTCCTGCTAGCAATGCTTCTTGTGTTTTCCCCTTAACAAATTGTTACTGTGCTTTGCCTTTTCTGTTTGCTCTTTCCTGTTGGTTTTTCTCTTAAAATAAACTAACACATTTCTTCTAACATGCAAGAGCTGTTCTGCAGATCGCTTTGGGGCAGGCCACGCAGCCCAGCTTCCTCCTCTGGCACTGCAGGAGCTGCTACAGAGGGCAATAGTGGGAGAAACAGGGTGTATCCAACAGCATCGCAGTGGTAACAGGTCGACCTTGTCCTACTTCTCTATGGTTGCAATAATGTGTTTCTTACTGAAATGGGAGCGTTTAGTACTTCATATTTCTTGATGTATGTCTTCTCTTTCCAGTATTTGTTCAAAAATATGTAATTGAGTGAAAGATGATAAGACAAGGAGTGATGGGTTCAAACTGAAATGGGAAGTTCTTTATTGTGAGGGTGCTGAGGCACTGGCAGAGGGTGTCCAGAGAAGCTGTGGCTGCCCCATTCCTGGCAGTGTTCAAGGCCAGGTTGGACACAGGGGCTTGGAGCAATCTGGTCTAGTGGAAGGTGTCCCTGCCCATGGCAGGGGGTTGGAACTGGATGAGCTTAAGGTCCTTTCCAACCCAAACCATTCTGGGATTCTATGATGTTTTCTGAGCTCTGGGTTTTTTAAATGAAAAGCTGCATGATGGAAAGCGGATGTCGCTTTCATTTGAAATACAAAATTCTCACTTTCTAAAATAATGGTGAGAGATTTTGTTTAAATGTATTTTAAAACAGAAAAATGGCTTTCATTTAACAGTCACGAAATGCCTTCAGCAGTTGTGCATTCCTTCCACCCCCCTTTGATTTATATTTAAGGCAAAACCTCACGCCCTACTGACCGTGGGGCAAGCAGCCAAAACTAGATCAGGATGCAACTTTGAATACTTCTGCTTGTTTTTAATATGTGCTGTGAAGGGATTAGTGAGGTCAGGCTGGGAGGGAGAAAGCATGTCCCTGCCTAATGCGATATTAGTACAACCTCAGTCTGACCTTGCTTGCCTTGATTAGCAAATGCTCTTCAAAGCAGGTGAATGATGGTTGTTTTGGGAGGGAAGAATGGGATTTCTGCCCAGAAGTCCTTAAAATCCTTATTCCCAATCTAGATGCCAATGTGAATTGAAATGGGTTACACACATGACTGACAGCAGAGTTAAAGCTTGTGCTGCTGGGGAAGGGTTTAAGTGTGTGGTGTCTGTTTCTCCTCCTGCCCTGTGCTGCTTGTTTTCCTTCTCTCTAGATACTCACACCATAAATGCTGCAGCCACCGTGCCAGGTTGTTACTAACGCATTAGAAACCTCTGCAGTTCGCTAAGGAACAGCTCATAGCCAAGGTGGTCTCCTGCTTCGAGCTACAAAAGCATCTCCCTCCTGGTTGCAAAGCTGCGCAGTGCTGGAGGCGGAGTATCCTGAAGGAAAAACACATGGTAGTGCTAAAACACTTTGTCAAGGCTCTACTGTGCTGTGTACCAAGCATTGCATCCCAAGGGGCCAGAGGCTGCAAGAGATGCTCCCAGTGGAAACTGCACATTTGCGAGCTTGGGAGCAGAGCCAAGGGATACATGCCTGTGCTTAGCAGTGCAAGATGCATGTTTGTCCTTTGGGATTGGAATTTTTCCTGCAACTCTTGAAGGCTTCAGTTTTGGTCCTGCCACATTTATTTCTGCAGATTAACTGCTGGGTTTCATGGAGTGATGGGTGCAAACTGAAACAGGGGAAGTTCAGGTTAGATCCAAGGCAGAAGTTCTTCCCTGTGAGGGTGCTGAGGCGCTGGCACAGGGTGCCCAGAGAAGCTGTGGCTGCCCCATCCCTGGCAGTGTTCAAGGCCAGGTTGGACACAGGGACTTGGAGCAACCTGCTCTAGTGTGAGGTGTTCCTAACCTTTGGCAGGGGATTGGAACTGGATGAGCTTTAAGGTCCTTTCCAACCCAAATCAATTTATGATTCTACAGTTTCTCTCAAGTCAGCACAAGAAACAGGGAGTAAATGAGGCTCACACAGCCTTTGCATGTAAGTCTGGGATTGATGGTGTGTTTTCTCCCAGGGCTGCTCATGCTGACTCCATGTTTTTGCAAAACCAAGCTGCTGCTCTATTGAAATGCGTTATTTCTAAGGCTCGCTGTGATGCCACTGAGCTGCCGCATGTATTCATTTCCCATCTCTGTGAAGCTTTGGAACGTTCCGTGGGTTGTTAGGGAAAATAGGCAGAAATAGAACATGGAAAGTGTACTTTTCATCCAGCTCTTCTAAAACTGCTCCTTTAAATGGTTTTAACTGAATTTCCTCATTTGTAACTTTCCCTGAGTGTCTCAGGCTTTGATCCAGTGCTCTTGCTTCTCTAAGAACGATGTTTCTATGTGATCATTTGCATATCATCATAAGCATATCTTATGCAGATCTGACTCCCCTCTTACACGATACAGATGATGGGCATGCTGCCCATAGCAGTAGCCATAAAATAATAGAGAGAATTTCTTAGTTCCTTATTTCTACGTGGAGAAGGCAACCAGAAAAACCTGTCACTGCCCAAATGTGATGGACCTGTTACTTAAATACAATCACAATGTTTGCCGTACTGGAAGTGATGTTCTTGGAGGGAGAATAAATCAGAATACTGACTGTCCAAGGCTTTGGTCTCAGTTTGACACCTCCGCTTCCACCCGTACAGACTTGCTCACCTCCCAGAGGGTGTCCAGCCTGTGTTGTGATTTGTCTTTGACCATTTGTTAAGTGGAAATCGTGTTCTTAAATGTTTGCTCTAAATTGGCACGCTGTATCAGGTTGTTCTTATGTCAGCTTCTAGTGATGGGCTTAGGTATGACCGTGATAAATCCCTGAATACTGGAAAATATCACAGTATTTTGCCTGTATCTGAACTACTGTAAAAATACCCAAAGAAGGTGAAATGTTAAGTTCCAACTGTATTTTACTACTCCTTGGAGGATTTTGAAAAGCAGTGGGAGAAGAGGCCCATGGCTCCTAAAATGATGGCTTTTAAGAAGCCATCTCTTTACCATAAAAATCAGTAGCCACTGATACCAAAGCCACAGTGATTCAGATTGTCCGTGAATTTGGTCTTGGTTTGGGGTTTTGTTGTTAAATTTGGGGGCCTACATGGATGCTGGAGAGGAGCTCTTCATCAGGGACTGTGGTGACAGGACAAGAGGTGATGAGTTTTAACTGAAACAGTGGAACTTCAGGTTAGGTATAAGGCAGAAGCTCTTCCCTGTGAGGGTGCTGAGGTGCTGGCACAGGGTGCCCAGAGAAGCTGTGGCTGCCCCATCCCTGGCAGTGTTCAAGGCCAGGTTGGGCACAGGGGCTTGGAGCAACCTGGTCTATTGGAAGGTGTCCCTGCCTGTGGCAGGGGGTTGGAACTGGATGATCTTAAGGTCCTTTCCAACCCAAACCAGTCTGGTATTCTATAATGAAACTCTCAATTACACAGGATGTCTGTCTTCATTAACTAAAACTAGGATGACATCCTGGCTAGAGATAGGATAGTTAGGAATGTATACATATAGGCATTTTTGCACCTAGCTACAGCAGCTGATGCCCAAATACCTGCTATAAACATGAGACAACCCAAACCTCTTCTCTTCTTGCAGGGTATTGAGCGTCTCAAGAATCAGAAGCCAACCTGGGAGAGGACCAGCGGCTGGGAAGGAATGAAGCTGGCATTTGGTGGTGCCTTCTCCTTGGGTTGGTTCAGCCCCTTTTCAAACCTAAACTGCAAGAGCCCAGCACCAGCTGAAGCGGTGGCAGCAGCTCCTGCGTCTGCAATAATGACCCAAGAAGAAATCGAGCAGTTTCTCGCTCGGGACGTTGCCATCCAAGTGTTCCATGAATAAGCAAAGCATCCTCCATCGTGTCAGGAGCAGCTTCTGGGTGGTTTCTGTTTCAGTAACTACTTGTGCCGGAGATTCACAGGTTTGGGGTTTTTAATAGACTTTTGGTGCATTAAGAAATTCAGGGGTGTTTCTCTGGAAGCCAGGTACCGCACTTGCAGTGAGCTCCTTCCCAGACCTGAGTCAGCTCCTTTATTGAACTTTTCTTACTTGGCCTGTAAGGAAAGTATGTCATTGTTGGGTAGCTTGGTCCCACCTCCCAGAGGTGTGCAGTCCTCAGGAATCTGGTTAATGTTTTGTTCTCACAGCCTTTTGGACAGCTAAATGGTAAGCTCTGTTTATCATTTGCCAAGATAAGTCAGATTCTCAATGGCCAGATTAGTGCAGCTCCAAAGGTTTTCCTGAAAAACACATCCTTTTTAGCTCATCCCATGGATGCTGCCTCTGGATTATGAAAACTGCTGGTGCTCAGGTTTTAGCAGAGGTGGGATACGGGATTATGGTTGCAGCAGATGGGTGACCTCTCACTGGGTGTAACTCCTTTGGGTTTTGGAATATCTCCAGGGGTCAATTCTAACCCTCTGTGCTCTTGGGCTGCCCAAGGCTGGTTGGTGGCGCTTGCCTGAGTGGTGGTGGTGGTCCAGGAAAGCAGGAATGTTTGCCCATGCAGCAAAGAGTGGGCAAATACTGGCTGAGTTATCAAGCTGCTGGTGGGGGGAAGCTTCCACCCTGGGGCTGCTGTTCATTAGCACATAGGACACATGGAATGGGAGCAGCCCAGAATGCAGGCACGTGGTGTAGGCCAAGCACCAGGACTATTTCTGTGGTCAGAGAAGAGAGGGAGACATGGGCATCCTGCTGCTGGAGGTGCTGGCTCTCTCCATTTGACTTCTCTAATTTGTTTCTTTCCTTAGAAGCTACTTAATTGAGACTGAATATCACCTCTTAACCTTACTGGCGTTTAACCTCATCCTGTTGGTATTTGCCAGCAGGGTTTCCTTACACTAATTTTGGGGCCAGCTACTGGTGACCATTGGTGCATTCATGGGCAAAACACGTATTGCTCAAGGAAGGTGGCAATATTTGCAGCAGAACCATGCAGAGGTGACACCAGCCTCTGCATTCAAATCAAACTACAAACACTTGGTGTGCTCCGGATGTCAATGCAGCTTTAATTGAGACTGTTCTTCACTTTTAGTTTGCTGTCTCCCTTAGCATCATTGTCAGTACATTTTGCAGGGTATTAGAAATGTGATCCTGGTTTTCTCCCCCCCAGGACATCCATCTCCCCCTCCCCTGGAACATGGACCAAAGATAATTCTTCCTCTTGAAAGTAAGAGAAAGGAGTCTGGGGGCTGAGAGCTTGGTACCTACATGAAGGTCTTACTAATAACCGAAGCCACACCAAATGGGATTTGTGCAAGACTTTTTGGTAACCCCTTTCTCCCTTTCCAAAAAAGCATCTTAAAATCTATTAATGGACAGCTTGAACAGGGCCTTGAGCACCATAGTCTAGTGTGAGGTGTCCCTGCTGATAGCAGGGGGTGGAACTGGATGAGCTTAAGGTCCTTTCCAACCCAAACCATTCTATGGTTCTGTGACATTCAGGGCTACTGTGCAGTGATGAGTTTAATTCCTAGACTTGCCATCTGCCACAGCAATCCCTTCTTCTAGCAAAGGGACTGGGAACGAGCAGGATGCTGTGACTGTTAGGGGCACAGCTTGGCAAAAACCCAAGGGGTGTTTCCAAACAGTCGTCCCATTCCCTGTCCCCTCTGGATGTCTCCTTTTTGTCAATGCAAAATAGACTTAGAAGAAATCATTAGGAATTGTGTATTTATAAAAACCTTTATAAAGGAAAACACTGCATCTGGGGGGAACTGAAGTGTCCTCTCATATTGTTTGGACCTGAGGTCTTGAATGTCTTTGCCCTGTGCAGCAGTGTGATAGTGAGGAAAGAAGCTCTCCTGTTTCTGCGCCAGCCTACATTCCTCCCTGTCAGCATCCCACAGGGAAGGGACATCAGGGACCTAGATCTTTAAGGGATTTCCTAAAAAGAGCAATAAGGATATTGAAGGAGGAAAAAGGAAGTGTCCTTTTTAGCTCATGTTTTCTAATTCTGGCTTTGCATCCAGTTAACTTCCATGCCTTTAGTGCATGTCTGCAGTGGGAATGGTGCCTCAGGGTCCTGAAAAGAGAAACTGGGGAATGGCTGATGATCACCCTAAGGCAGGTGCATGGGGACATCAGCTTGATGATGGTCATGGCCTCCTTTGTGAAGATCCGGTTCTAGGTCAGCTTGGCTACTGTTTTCTTCTCTCCTACTCTTGTTGGAGTGCGTATTTTGGTGATGCTTCTCAGGATGCAGATCCCACTTATGTGGCTTTGGGTAGGCATGGATGAAGGCAGCATATTTCCTCCCTCACTTTCAAACCTGCTTCACCTCATCAGGAGAACAGGCATCCTTCACTTCTGTTTCCCACCTCTCGTGTTATTCCTCAGGTGCTGGCATTTCTGGGTTTGGATTTTTAATAGCTCAAACAAAAAAGCAGTGTGAAGAGGAGGGTGAAAGCCACAGGTACTCTTTTCCCTCCTCCAACATCATAGTTATAGTCTGAGAGGGAGACATATTCATGTGCCTTATTGCAGAGCCATGGGCAGCCCTGGCTCTGGTACCACCCCCCCACACCAAGACCTGAAGGAGTGACTTCCTACATCCACCAAGTCAGTTCTTCTGGTGTCTCTTGGCTGTCTTCCTCCCTTGTCCCCTTCTTCTTTCTCCCTCACCAAGTCCCTGTTACCCCTTGGTGCATCTCTTCTGTCTTGGTATAGGGCAACCATTGGAAATTGCCAGTCTTTACAAGTTGGAAGAATCCAGTTTATCCCCAGCTCTAGCATAAATCTTCTTTAATGACCGCCTGGTAGCTGGAGACCAGAAGTGGTATTCATGACATTGAAACCAACCCTGATGTTGTCCTTCCCTCCATACACTCCTTGCCCCTTGATTAATTGTGCCTTTATCTCCAGGCCATGCTGCTTTGGCCCTGCCTGCCTCGCTGGGCCCTGTGGAAGGTGCTCCTTGAGATCATGCTGGTGGTGCCACTAACGTGGGGAGCCAGAGAGGATGCTCCCCATGCTGCTCAGTGCGACATCATCTGCTGGAGATCCCATCACTGTTCTGGTGTGAGATGTTAATAGGTAACAGACAGGGTTGTGGCAGACTTTGTGTTTTTTATCTGGTGTCTTCTACAGAGGTTTTCTATGCAACTAAAGAATTTACATCTCTTGAAAACAGAGATGTGTTGCTGTTTGTAACTGCTTTTTGTGCCTCCAGTCGCTCTTGTACTGATTAAAGATCTAATACTTCAACTGCCAAGGACCTCCTGCTCTTCCCTTTCCCACAGGCACCACACACATGAACCCTGCACCACTCACCAACATGCGACTGCAGGAGGTGGCCTTGCAGGGAGCCCAGGATGCCATGGGCACAGGGGCTGAGACAGCCTGACCACCTTCTGGGGCTCAACAGCTACCTGTGTGCTCCTCCAGGGGTTTCCCAAACCTTTGAAACACAGGAGAGGGTCAAACCCCTTCTTTTGCCGCCTTCCTCCTCCTTTTTCTTTTCCTTCTCCATTTTTATGAGCTGGAACATAAAACGATTGACCATCTCTGCAAGTGTTTGCACACTGAGTAGAAGAGGCCCTCAGTGACATGGGTTAGTGGTGGCCTTGGCACTGCTGGGCAATGGTTAACTGCATGAGCTTGATTCTGGGTTCTCTGATGACACATTTCTAGGGAAGTACTGGTAATGCTGCTGCAGGTTCATGCAGCTTCCAAAACATGCTCCAAACCTCCCCCCTACAAGGAAGAGGATAAATGAGAAATGGGTTTTGGAGAGACTGTGCCAGGTTTGCTCTTTGTGTTACCTAAAGACAGAAAAGGTGTATGCCCAGCTGGGAGTGAGAGGGAATCACCCAGGAGGGATTTGCTTAAAGCATCTTTGAGCTCCCCATGGTGCAGTGAGGTCCCCGGTGGCCTCCCATGTAGAACCACAGCCAAGTGGCTGCGGAACACCCTGGGCTCATAACTCACCATGGCTGAAGCTGGCATCTCCATGAGCTCCAATCCCTGGTCTGAGGTGGGAACCATACAACCCAATCATGCCATCGATTTTAGCATCTTTATTGAATCACAGCTGCAATCAACACAACTGTGCCCTTTCAGTCAATTTAGTTCACTTCATGGGACTTTTGCGTTTTACTTTGACAGTACTATCCAGCAAGGAAGGAGGCAGGAAGTGTCTGACACATGCAACTCGGTTAGAAAAGACCTTTAGTGAAGCCACCTCACTGAGGCACCCATCCTACTCGACAATGGTGATGGCCTTCTCTGAGGAGATCCCTTTGATCTGGTTCGAGGTGAGCTTGGCTACTATTTTCTTCTCTCCTAGTCTGGTTGGAGTGCAGATTATTTCAGACTTAATGATCCTGCCAGGCTCCACATCCCTAAGGACAAAGGAAAAACAAGTAGTCCCAACATGTCTGAAGGAGGCTACAAGGATGCTGGAGATGGACTCTTCATCAGGGACTGTAGTGACAGGACAAGGGGTGATGGGTTCAAACTGAAACAGGGGAAGTTCAGGTTGGATCTAAGGCAGAAGTTCTTCCCT
>WYDI02034081.1:0-15054 GCA_009867235.2 Psittacus erithacus | reverse complement strand
CAGAAAGTCCTTGGTCAGACTAAACATTGCTAAGCAGCAACTAAAAACATTGGTGTTATCAGTGCTGTTCCCAAGCCAAAAGTCAAAAACATAGCACTGCACCAGCTACTAAGAAGGAGAAAAATGACTGCTACTGCTGAACCCAGGACAGTGTTATAAAACATTATTTCAAAAAACATGGGCTGTAAATATTTCATGATCATAAACAGCATCAAGGGGACAATGGCTTTAAATATCCCTATAGAATCCTTTTACCTGGATGGTATGTGTAAACTTCTGAAAAATTCAGACTCCTTGCTCTGCATGACTACAGTTCCCTGTGTATGCCTTTTCCAGAGTGCATTCCCAGGAGACTTCCTGGAGCACAGCTTTAGCATTTTCACCTGAGCTGTTAAAGAGGAGGACTTGGTTGATTCAAAGGTTGTCCATTATCACAGTAGTATTGCATCTGCTTCAGCAGAACCCTGGCTCTGCTCTTCTAGGCAAATACTTCATCAGTGTGAAGGTGGTGGTCATGGTATAAAAAAATCAGTGCATTGCAAAGCTGCATGTGGGTTCTTTCATTACATAAGGGGATACAATGTCTTTATTTTTTTGTAGTCTAATATTAGTTATTACAAAAGTTTGACTCTTTACTGGTGTTTGGACCTTTTGCAAACATTGCTTCTGCAACTTAAATGTTCCTGATCATTCCTTTCAGTTTTGTTTCCTGACTTTTTAAATGATGCAGTCTAAAATAACATAGAATTTTTGAGGGCCCTTTGTTCTGCACTCAGTGTTTGGTAGTGTTTTTTAAAATACAGTGCTCATAAAACACTGATGGTAGTGATTAGTGGCATTTTTGGAGGGTCAAGCATCAGCTGCATTAGTCAATGGGCAGATGTGAGTATTCCCTGAGAGGAATACTCATGGAATGTAATCCTAGGCTTCTGATCCGGGTACTTAGATTATGGTTTTGGGCTCTGTGCTTACTTAGTGAAAAGAACCCAGCCTTCAGCTCAGATGCTAAGGAGCTGGAAGTGCCATTGATTGTCCAGGGATTTCTGAAGCAAAATTCATGAAGAGCATTTTTTTAACACTCAGAGTTCTTGTTTTTGTAACTTTCTGTAACTGTCTATTTTTCAGTGACATTTGTAAATCATGTGAGTCTGCTGTGTAAGAGCTGCTAGTCTATCTTTTAAACCTCAGAGGATGTTTGTTTGGATCATTTCTGTTTTAAACTGTAGTAGGCTGATGCAACTTGAAAGTTTAAAGAGAAATTACTGTAGGGGGTGGAGTTTACATTTGGCAGAGCTGGTCTTCTCAAGGAAAAAAATAAATACTGTTGCCACTGGTAAAGATGACTTATCATCAGTAGTTCTCTGAGCCGACAGCTAAGTTTCATGGAAGCTAACAAATCGGGGTTTTGTGTTTCTGACTTTGTTTAGGGAACATTGTACAGTCCCCTGAATACACTGGTTACAATAAAATGTCTGAAACAGTTTTTAACTTTAAAATTTTTTGTGCTAACTGGACTCCCCTTTTAAAAATCTGCAAAAGCAACTCCAAATTTCATGGGAATTAAAAAACAGCAACAAAAGTCTTTGAGTACAAGAGTTGTTGGATGGCTGTTTTCACAAGAACATGAATTGATCAAATGGTGTTTGGTATTGCTGAATTACAGAAATCTTTTCCAGCCTTCAGTTGTGGCTGGACAGTCTGTTTAGTATGAAATGAGAAAAAAGAGAGAAGTACATAGTGTGGCTTACAGTAAACAAATAGCCATTTTGGTTTCCTTTTTATAGGTTGCAGCATAAAATTTTCTAAAACAACTCAACCTTGTTTGTTTCTTTGTGCAATGCATATTCTTTATTTAAAGCTGTATGAAAGCAGGATTATGAAAGCCAAGGTTGTAATGTCTGTGGTAACTGGAGTATTATGACATGCATTGACATAGAAGTAAAATAATAGTATAAGTGTAGCATTTGGAAGGATTCTTGTTTGCATTGCTCCATTTCCAGAGACTGATTTTCCAGTTCCCATAAGAAGAAAGTCTGTAGCAACACTGGAGAGGAACCATGAAATATTCTTTTACTGCTAAAACTTGGAGCAAAAATTAATGCTAAACTTCTTAGTAATATGGACAAGGAATTAGCAGCTTCTCTTTCAATCCATGTAGGGAGAGGGAAATTTACTGCTGGTGCTGGAAGATGTCTCCTACAGTGCTGTGTGGATACCCACTCAAGATAGTTTTGAAATCTTCCTTCTCCTTGTTCACCTTCCCTTCCTGAGTCCTTTCTTGCACTTTACTCCACATCTCCTCAGACCTGTAATTCCTCACTCCTCTTCTTACATGATTTGTAAACTCTGACTGAAGTCGGATAATTATGATGATTTGAGAATATTGACTGTAGGCGCATTTTTACTTTGTCATGTCTTTATCCTCTGCAGGTACAATTCTAAACCACCATAAACTAATCCATCTTCAGAGTGTCCTGTTACTTACTTAGTATTCTGTTTCTTTTCCTGGAATGGCGCTGAATGAGAATGGTTCAAAGATTTGATTTGGCTGAAAATTAATTAAACTTAATATTGGTTTTCATCCAAACCAACTCCATGAAGTAGCTAACCAGATGACTGAATTTATGGCAGAATTTAACCATGCTCAGGTTGCATTGGACTTGTGCTATAAGGGTTGAAATTTCATCATATAGCTTGATTCAGTCTTAACAACTGGGTTAGCGCAGGCTCATTTCCCTGCTAACACATCTCTGACCTTCCTTGCTTTGTATTATCTGCTGCTGGCTGGGCTCAAAGGCAAGTTATCTCACGTACCTGGGAGAAAACTAACTTGGCCAAAAGAAGAAAGAAACAGTTCACATGGATAGTTTTCTACTCAGTTTAGAAAGGTGAATTGTCTTACTGCTGTGTCCATGAACTATGAAGAGAGGCAGGACAGGGACAATGTAGTTGGATCCAAGAAAAAAGATAAGAGTTCCCACTCCTGGGTGGTTTGTTGGGTTTTGGGGTTTTTTTGGTGGTTTGGGGTTTGGTTTGGGGTTTGGTTGTTTTTTGTTTTGTTTTGGTTTTTTTTGGTGTTGGTAAGCTGTTAGATCAGCCTTTTTGAGGAATGCAACCAAGTCACATTCATTCAAGATCAGTTCAGGCCAGTGGTTGTTGTGTTCCCTTTGAACTGGAATTTTTGACTCATTAAGCAAAATATGTTATGTAGTTTAAAATTTTTTAATTTTAAGTATTTTTTAACATGCCTGTGGATCTTTGGCTGCACATGTGTCTCTTAAGTCTGTAAGCCCAGGCCCAAAGCACAGAATTAAAAACTTGAGAATAGACCAACTTTTCTCCCACAGCACCTTCACCAGAGGTGCATCAAAAGGGCCAGGCGCTTTAGGTTTGCCTTACACGAGTGCTAGAAAGCTTGTGTCATTCCTTGATTAAACAGTGACTTTGTCTTTGGAAATCTTATCTGTGTAAGCCATTTGTAGGTCAAAACAGAAATGTAAAATACTGGATAGTATATCTCACTGATTAGATTTTAGGCCTGCTTGCTTTTGCAGATGTTTCTAAGGAGTAGCAAACCCCTGTTCTTGTTTAACAACTGTGACTCTCTTGCTTAGTAGATAAAGCTAATTTTTATGGCAAAAAATGGTAGATGATGATATAGGAGTCAGTTGAGCACCTGTCCATAGGCACTGGCCAAAATCTGATTGTCATCAAGAATAAACACTCAAGTCTAAAGCTGGTTTTACTTCATTTCAGTCACACAATTTTTAAGATTGCATCATCTGTTCTAGAAATTCCACACAGCCTGGTACACTGAGTCTGCCTTCTTCTTAGCTGCTGTAAGTAGTAATGCGCGCCATACGAAACCAGTTGTTGATAACCCTTAATGTTGATTTTATCACCTCCCCACAGAATGATTCTTAAAATTTTGTAGTTATAATCCCTCTTGGCAGAAGAGAAATCTGTGTTAGTTGTGGAAAAAATGTCCCAGTCTGTCTCTGTCCCACAGCCCTCCTCCCCTCCAGTTCTTCTCACAACCAGATTATTTGGTGATTGTTTGGGGGTTTTCATGTTCTCTGAGCTGCTTAGGAAGAAGACCAACAAAAATATAGGAAAATAATGAGGTTTTAGTTATAGGAAAAATGGTGTGAGCAAAAGCAAGCCCAAGCAGTTTTGTTTTGAGAGCTCTGCACATCATGGAAATGTGGAGGTACTTTTTTATTAACAGCAAAACTGTGGCCTATAACTGCTACGTGTACATGATACTTCTATTTTCAGCAAGTATTATTTTAACTATCTTTAATGAAAAGTGATTTTCATATGAACCTTGTTCTTGCCACTTTCTGAAGTTGACGATAGTCTTCAGCTGCTAGATAGAGAGGACATGGAGAATGTAAATGCAGTTTAACCTAGCAGCATGCACTCATTTGGTTCTCAAACCATGGCAGAGAAAGATGGGGTAATGGTGTACATAGGTGATAGAAGCTAAAGAAAATACAACATTGGTTTAATTCGGCTGACACCTGCTATATTATCGAAGCATGGAAATAACACTGCTTCCTCACCCCCACTCTCTTTTCAGTAAAAATCTTAAATTCTTGTTACTCTCAGAGTACTTTTCTGCTGCATAGTATTGAGAGAATAGCAGAAGACTTAGGAATATTAATTCTTATTCCATAAAAGTAATAACTAATAGTTCTTATCTCTCTTTCTCCAGGCACGCAAACAAATGGCCTGGACTTTCAAAAGCAGCCTGTGCCTGTCGGAGGAGCTATCTCTACAGCCCAGGCCCAGGCCTTCCTTGGGCACCTTCATCAGGTAAGAGAAGACCAATTTCAAAATAAGGTAGACTCAGACAGGTATGAATACAGCTGCTTTTTTATATTCTGTGTTCTCTCTTTCTGTAAATGATAGGAGCATGCAAAGGAGCATATGAGTACACCACATGCTTAAATAGCTTGGGTGGAAAAAAGTTCTTACTGTGGCACTTACTTCAGTGCATTAGGCTATGTCAAAATAGGGTGAGACCTATTTGGGGGAACTAGAGAGCCCCTTTTTGGGGACTTAAAGATGCCTAAAGCATTTTTATTTCCCCCCTACTCTCCCTAAATTTTAATGGAGATATTAAAAGGCAACAAATTGAAAGGCAAGGTGAAATGTAATAACTTTGGTAAAGGATTGTATTGGACCAGCAGCTGCCAAGGTTCTGAAGCTGTCTCTACCTGATGAACCCAGAAGTGGTGTTGAATGATTCAGTCTTTCAAGCTCTTGCGCATTAACTCGAAATATAAAGTGGTGCTACTTACTGAGCATATACTGTTTGTGAGTTTTAATTTATTTTTTTTTAGTTACTTCAAGGACCTGTTTGTCGGATGATATTCAGGCTTCTACTGTCTCTCTGTTCTGCTGATGCTGTGTTTAGGGAATCAAAGCTGAACTTCAGATGTAGGCTGAAGGAAAATAGGGCATCCCTAGGTAGAGAGAAGTATAAGGGGCATTTTTTATATTTTTTTTTTTTAATCTATTCATACTGGATGTACAAAAACAAATGTCCTAATTTCTTTCCCTTCCTCAGCACCAAGATTAAACTTTAAAATACTGTACCTAATTGGCTGACCTTGAATGTTTGAGGTCTGAGGTTGTACAGTTATTGTGGTATAATTGACATGCTGAAGCTTTTATGCCCTCTTTTTAAGAGCTCTGAACTGCCATTTTATTGTGTGGAAGATTCCACACATCACATAATTATGATTTTCTTAGTAGATGGGGTTATATAGGACCTAGGGAGTGACTGTGTTTGAATTTGCTGAACCAGTAGGCTGTTGTAGGCTGCCTTTATGTAGAGAGAGGCTGACTAATTTTCGTGGGTTGTCAGTATGTGTTTAACAGAGACAGATACAGCTGTTCTGCTGAATTTTGTGTTTGTTTTAGTCTTTGTTTTGTTATACAGATTGATCCAGGACAGTAATCATATTTAGCACAATGCTATATTTTGCTTTGGAAATGTATTTATTTAAACAGTTGTCAGGATCTTTATAACTTCATGTTGAATAAAGTGTGATTCATTTCTTGAAACTCTAGTTCAAAGGAAAATCTCAGCTATTATTTTATGTACCTGCAGGTGTGTGGGAATCTGTTGTCAAACTATCCACTTCTAATGTGGTGGCTGTCAGTGGGGTGTTATTTAGCTTTATTTTTCACTGTTTTTCACACACAGTGCTTTCCTCCAGATTGATACAAAACATTAGGTTGTAGGCAAAATTCAGAAGCAGTGTAAGTTTTAATTAGAAATGTTTTTTTGTGTGTGGTGGAACCTGTGACCAAATTGCATTCAAAGATTTTCAGGAATATGCTGGCTGTACTTGATATACATTTGTATAGTTTTGTGTGGTCTATTTTATATTATTTATTCATTTAAAATTGTATTTCTGAGTATATTTTTTGGAGGGCAGGCTACTATAGCTTAGATTATTCTCTGCTGTTAATTCACGTTAAAAGTTGAGATTGCATCAACTTTGTCAAAATACATTTTGCTTGTGATGAGGAGGAGGTTTTCTGGGAGTGCTTGCTTAGAAGTAGAATATGCTTAAGTTAGTTTAGCACCTTTGTCTAGGGTGGTAGGTAATATTTCCAAGGTGACTCTCAGGTTTGCCTGTTCAAATACTCACTTATTAATCTTGTACTGCAATCTAGATTAAAACTCTCCTTCCTGTGCTTTCAGGTGTGTGGGCTCTCTTTTGTGATGTATATTATATGGGGACATCTTTTTACAGACGCAAAAGTGCTGCATTTTGCTTTGCTTTATTGTATCCTTATGTGTTTCCTGGTTTTCAAATGAGCAGTGATTTTCAAACATGACCAGAGATGAAATTCATTACAGGCTGTAATTCTGACCTTTGAAAGTGTTGGTAATTAATTACATAGTATTCCTTCCTTATATTAGTAGGAGTGGTGGTAGAAACAAGGTGAGACCAACTAAAAAGGTCTTCAGTCACTGAAAATTTAGCATTTGTTGTACAGAGAAAATCCTTATTAAACATAAAATAACACTTCAGGAATCTCACTTTCTGAAGCGTCAGTTTTTCTTCACTGCTATCCCACAAAGACCTTCTTTGGACCTGTTAATCACAAACATTGAATTCAAGTTTTGAGTATACCTGGATCAATACAGCTTTTGTAAAGTGTCTCTGCTCTGTGTTTTGAGATCTTCTTTTCAGTGGCTGAGGGCTGTGCATACGTGAATGGGTTGATTTGAGGAAGAGTGTTTATGCTGTGGATTTTGTGCTGTGCAGGTGATTGCTCCTCTGTCGTATAAGAAAGTGGGTAAATGCAGTGTACATGTCTGGAGTAACACCCATTCTGAAACACAAGAAGGATGATGATGAGCAGAGCTTACTGGCCTCCCCTGTAGCCTCAGTTTTATTTTTTTAAATGGGAATAGTTAGCCTGGCCACCTCCAAATGCTGTTTCAACTCAATTTCATGATGGTATCTAGATCTCTAGGCAGGAATATGTTCAACAAGAGGTAGACAAAGAACACTGGGAGAGTTACAGATTTTCTTTCAGCCTGGAGCACAACCCTTTCACTAATTCAGGTGTTAGAGGGGCATGCATTGTTCTTGGGAGAGTTTTTGTTGAGATGGTTCTTTTTATGTTGTTAAGTTTTTTTGTGCATTCTGTGTAATTTCATTTCTGTTTTTGCACTGTGTTGTAGGTCCAGCTCGCTGGAACAAGTTTACAGGCTGCTGCTCAGTCCTTAAATGTACAGGTAAAGGCAGTTACCTTCCGTTGCTTATCCTTCTCTCATTCCAGACAGCATTGTGGTCCCATTAGAGATGGTTTTTAACCTATGATAATCTACTTTGGTTTTTTTCATTCTGACTGGTCTTACCAGTGGTAGGTATGAAGGAATAATAATTTTACAACTGTAAATCAGGCTCAGAATTGTAAGCATTCAGAAACTAGGGTTAAATTATGCAGTGATTGTAACTTTATACTGAATTTCAGACAGGTATTGTATCATGAGAACTATAAACCTCCAGGAATATTTCATGTTCTTCCATTTATTTATGTATTTTAAAAAATAGCAAGTATTACTTTGCAACTTCTTGCTTCTGGTAGCTGAATATAGGGGTATAATGTAACATTAACTATGTAATGTGGATTGCGTAGATAGCTTGTGTAAATAACACATAGTGATTTTAAAGTAAGTCAGAGTAATTGTTGTTTAATAACATACGTGAGACATCAAAGCTTTCAAACTTTTATGCTCAGATGCTGAACACTTCAGTGTATCAGTTAATGTGCCAGTTCCTCAGTAGTAGTTTAAGGGACAAGGGATGGATGCAGTCTTATTGAAAACTGATTTCAGTAGTGCTTGTTATTAAAGAATGTAGGTAGTGCATTACACGGAATGCGATAGAATGTGGACCCACTTATACAAAATAACAATTTGGAAAGAAGAGGAGGTATAGTGACCTTCCTTTCTAAGAGGAAGGAGGCAGAAAATTGCCTTGGTTGCCATGGTAAACTTCCATCCCTGAGAGAGATGTTGGCAAACAGGCTGTATCTCCAGTGCAGTGTTTACAGTCCTGCGCTGTAATTATCGCTCAGTGACTGGCAGAATTAATCAGAGCCTTTATGTTAATTAGCCTGCTCTGCAGTCTCCAAAACAGGTGGTGGAAAATATGCAAATCTATGCAGAATTTTAATGTTCTGCATAACCAGTTTTAATTATCATAAAACTCTCCCCCTCATCATGCACTTGCATTTCCTCCCTCGTGTCTTTACAATTTCTTCTGTTAGAAAAACCCCAAACAACAAACCACAAAAAAAACCCCAACAAATACCTCCCCCAAAATGAAAACCACAAAAAAACCCTCTAGACCCCCAAATATTTTAAAATAAAGCAGCATTCAATTAAATAAATGCTAAATTTTGATTATTTAAAAGCACTGTATTTATTATGTATCTTGCTGTAGGTAGATAAACCTGTGAGGATTGTGAGGATTTCTCAAACCAGTTCCCTATAAGCCAACAGAATGATGACTTAGGGGTGTAGGATGCAGATACAGAAAATGGAAACACAGTCTCCATCCCTTCATTCTGTTGTTCAGGATTTTAGGCAATGAATAATTTTAATGACCTTTTCTTTCTTTATAGTGAAAGGTAGTGTCAGCTTCAACTGCATTGCATAAAATGAAATTAGACCAGAAAATTATGTCAAAGAGTTACAAAAGACCTGAGAGTCTTTTTGTTTTGTTTAAACTGCATTACCTACAAATGTGTTTGAGCAATTGTAGCTGAGATTGTGGGCACATAGAGCTATTGCTTAAACACACTCTTAAAATAAACCCAAGGGCTTTTTGTATGCAGATGAAACATTTTTATTGTGCAGTGTTGAGAGACAGCAGTGTTATACATTAACATCTGTTTTACACTATAAAGAGCTGTATTTTTTTTTTTTTTTTTTTGACTAGTCTAAATCTAATGAAGAATCTGGGGACTCTCAGCAGCCAAGCCAGCCTTCCCAACAGCCTTCAGTGCAGGCGGCCATACCCCAGACCCAGCTCATGCTGGCCGGAGGACAGATCACTGGGGTAAGATTTCCCCAAGTATACTGTAGTAAGCCTCCTGTCCAGTAAATGATGGTACTATGTGTGGCAGGCCCCATAGAACTATCACTGAGGGTAATTGTCATTTCCTTTAGCATAGGAAGAAACTCAAGTGAAAGAGGGGACAGAAAATATCTCCTATAAAAAAGCAGAATTTAATATTTGAGTTTAGTTGCAAAATATTTGCTTTAAGAAAAAAATACCTCTGTTCTAAATATCCATCCTGATTCTACAGTGAAATTAAAACCCTGTGTGTGTACACATGAGAAAGTCAATGGATGTCATAAAGAGGACTTTTTTTTTTTTTTGCCCCAAGGTTAAAATGAGGCATGGGAACATGAGACTAAATCTTATCAGATAGCCAGGTGAAGAACAAAAATTATGGGAACTGCTGACACTAATTCTTCCTCTTCTCAAACATGTTTCTTCTTAAGTAACTATATTAGTGCTTGCCTTAAGCCCGCTCAGTGCTCCTGGTTTAACTTGCCAATTTTGATTCTTTTAATTACACAGCTTTGGAAGTAATAAAGAAATAACTGTTGGTTTAGGATTACTGGTGTTTCTGAATTGTGGTAAATGCTTTCAGCCATTTAAAAAAAAAAAAAAGGCAAGTTCTATGAATGGACTGGTTTGGTTAAAGAGTTTGCTTCTGTGTAATCAGCTTTGCAGTGTTAAGAGTTTGCATGTTAACAAGGAATGTAGGGCAGTTGCTTCAACAATGTATTTATGATTTGAAGTACTAGATTATCTCTGCTCTTGAATGGAACAGTATCTTAATTTCATGTTCAGTTGTTAGATCTTCTGGTATGCTAGTGTGTAAGTAAACATCCTATTTAGTTTTTGGTTAATTACATTTGAAAATTTTTAAAGTGAGATTGTTTTAATATGCTAGTGAGACTGTTCTTAAAACTCAGCATATTTTATTATTATTCTCATTCTCATAAAAAAAAAGGGTTTGTTTTAATTTATGATTGTCTGTAGTGGTGAAACTTTCTAAACTCCAGGTCTATGCAGATATAGATTGTAGTAAATGTGGGCATCAAGATTCATTTACATGTAAAGGAGATACTGCTGCCACCTGTTTCATAGAGATAATGTGTGTTTGGGAAAAGGAAGGGATGTAAACTTGCCAACTCTATTCTACTAAAAAAAAAAAAAAGGGCAGATGGGGAGACTTGGAGAGAAATAAATGGAGCTCATGTTCTTATGTCTTATGGCATAATGGAAATGATGAAATATGGCAGAGATTCATGCTAATGTGAAGCAGCTGCGGTGTTATCAGTTTGTTCAGTAGCCATAGCCAGCATTCCTGCTTCTCATTCATCTGGCAAATTACTTGCTGTTCTGCTGGGTGTAAATTTTCTTTCACATCCTGGCAGTCCTGATTCTTTTCTTTTGCTAGCTATTAATCACCCTTTTCCTGCACCTCCTGGTAGAGTTGTGAAGAAAAGTTAGGAGTAAAGTTAGGTTCTGTAGGTTCCAGTAAGTGCAAATACCCGCGTTCATGCAGTTTGGTTTATGGCAGGTGTGTGGTGGGTTGGTTCCTACACCTTGTTGAGTAGCCAGCTGTCCTTACTGAAGGCCAGAGTCATTGGCTAGTTAATGGCTGAACTGTAGTGATGGTTCTAGGCATGTCTGGTTAATACAACTAGTAATGAGCTAGCTAATGACTTTGTAGCTGAAGTGGCTCTTTCCATTATTAATGGCTGTGTTTTCTAATTATTTATAGCTCACGTTGACGCCAGCCCAGCAACAGTTATTGCTACAACAGGCGCAGGCACAGTTGCTGGCGGCTGCAGTGCAGCATTCAGCCAGTCAGCAGCACAGCGCTGCTGGTGCTACCATCTCGGCCTCTGCTGCAACGCCGATGACGCAGATCCCTCTATCTCAGCCAATACAGATTGCACAGGTGAGCCTTGAGGCTTGAGAGGGTGGAAAATAAAGAGGTTTGACTAATTGCATCATTCAAATGCTATTTTTCTTTCTTATTCAGTGAATTTCTAGAGTCTTTGAGTACTATTAGTCTTTTCTCATGCATCCTTAGCTGATGAGATTGAAGTTGGTAGTTTTAGCAAAGAATGCATACCAGTTGCTTATCAGTTCCACTGGGCTTCTTAGCCTGTTCCAGAATCTGACCAGGTGCTATATTTTCTGAAATTTCTTCTTTCTTGTAGTTAGCTTGAGAAAAGAGAAAAAGTGGTATAGAAAGATGCCCGTAGAAATGACACTTGTCAAGACCTGTGTGGATGGGAAGGGACACACATATATCACAAAGAATGCTTCTTAGATCCAGCTGGCAAAATGGTAGAGCTGATGGTTTGACTTGACACAGTTGTGTGGTATTTTGGCTTGGTGCTTATTGCTCAGAGTTCAGTGACAAAGAATGGGCACTCTCGTATGTAATCAGTCTGGTGTCAGAATGTTTTATGGTCTGTGCTAAAAGACCCTTTAATTCTTAATTCTGCGTGCGAAGGAAGTTCTGCTTACTAGGAGCAGCAAAGATCCTGGGTCTTCCAGGGTTGGTTTAGTTCAGTGTGGAGGATGCAGTGCGACTGACTCTGTGCTTAGCAAATGTTGTGGTGAATCTTCTACGCTTCTGGACAAGGGTAACCAAATATACAGCATAGGCATCTTGGGTACTACTAGTACTTGTGTTGCTGAGGTCCATCTTCCCATAGATTAAGGTTCTTGGTATGTAATGTTTCAGTTCGATTAGTGTAGATGTGCAAAGTATGTTGGGTATGTAATCTCCAAAGTTGCCGCTTCTTACAGTGACCAGCTTCTTTAAGACTGATGCTTTCTATTCTGACTTTTTTTCACTTGCATTTAACTGGGATGAAGTGTCCAAGAAATGAAGATGAGGGCTGGTTAAGTAGAAGAATGGAAATGCTGCAATTACCTGTGACATCCATTGGTGAAATATGCTATTCCTTTGTTGTGCTAGTCTGCTAGCAGAATAACAGCCTGGTTGTGCTATCAGGTTTTTCTTACCTGAAGTGACAAACTTTGGTGGTGTTAGTCTAAAAGTTCTGACTTCTTTGCCTGTCCTTACAACGGCCGGAGTGATGCCAACCCACTTTTAAAAGGCCAGAACTGAACTGCCCACTGTGTCTCTTGGTGCCCTGTGACCAAATATTACTACTTCTTGTAGCAAAGTATCCCACTTCACTGTCATGATCTGGAGATGATTCAAGAATGTAGAATTCAAGGAAGCTCATAACTCCCAAGATTATCTCTTAATTTTCTTCACCCTTTGTCTCTAGCCAGTAATACAGGCAGATTTCAAGAAAAGAATGGGAAATGTCCTTGTCATTAGCTTCTAGCATCTCTCTGTGCATCTGTTACAGGGTTCCCATTTGATATTATATGAGTTAACCTAAATGTAAGTGAACCACAGGCATTAGTGGGTATTTTTGTGCTGTGCAAGATGTGGTTAATCCCGCTCTTCCACTTCAGTGAGAAGCTATGAAAATGTGTGAAGTGCTTAGAATTACTGATCTCATACTGGGGTTTTCTCCAGAACTTAAAGAATCTTCAGAGAAGTGTTTGAGAGGAGTTGAAAAGAATAGGCATGTGCTGTCAAGTAAGAGCTTCTGAAGTGAGTGTTATCTGGTTTGTGCACATGAATGAGCTAAAGGCTCTATGAAAGCATGTGATCATGAAGTTGCCACCTATACAAATACATAAAACGTGTATTTGTAACACAAGGGTTTAAAAAGTAAAATTTTGCTTGTTTTCTGGCATTCCTCATTACTTAAATATTTGGCTTTACAATTTATTTTAGGATAGGTTATGTTGATATATAAATGTAGCTTGGTTGAATCTTGTTAGCATCTTAATGAAAGTGCAAGGCATAACATAGAATCATAGAATAGTTAGGGTTGGAAAGGACCTTAAGATCATCTAGCTCCAGCCCCCCTGCCATGGGCAGGGACACCTCACACTAAACCATGTCACCCAAGGCTCTGCCCAGCCTGGCCCTGAACACCGCCAGGGATGAAGCATTCACAACTTCCCTGGGCAACCCATTCCAGTGCCTCACCACCCTTACAGAAAAGAACTTCCTCCTTATATCCAATCTAAACTTCCCCTGTTTAAGTGTGAACCTGTTACTCCTTGTCCTATCACTACAGTATCCTTATAGGCCCTCTTCAGATACTGGAAGGCTGCTATAAGGTCTCCACGCAGCCTTCTCTTCTCCAGGCTGAACAGCCCCAGCTTTCTCAATCTGTCTTCATACGGGAGGTGCTCCAGTCCCCTGATCATCCTCATCGCCCTCCTCTGGACTTGTTCCAACAATTCTATGTCCTTCTTCTGTTGAGGACACCAGAACTGCACACAGTACTGCAAGTGAGGCCTCACGAGAGCAGAGTAGGCCTCACGAGAGCAGGATCACCTCCTTCGACCTGCTGGTCACGCTCCTTTTGATGCAGCCCAGGATAAAGTTGGCTTTCTGGGCTGCGAGCGCACACTCCTGGCTCATGTTCATTTTCTCATTGACCAACACCCCCAAGTCCTTCTCTGCAGGGCTGCTCTGAATTTCTTCTCTGCCCAACCTGTAGCTGTGCCTGGCATTGCTCCGATACAGGTGTAGGACCCTGCACTTGGCATGGTTAAACTTCATAAGGTTGGCATCAGCCCACCTCACAAGCGTGTCAAGGTCCCTCTGGATGGCATTCCTTCCCTCCAGCGTATCAACCGAACCAAACAGCTTGGTGTCATTGGCAAACTTGCTGAGGGTGCATTCAATCCCGCTATCCATGTCACCAACGAAGATGTTGAACAAGACTGGTGCCAACATCGATCCCTGAGGGGCACCACTTGTTACTGGTCTCCAACTGGACACTGAGCCATTGACCACAACTCTTTGCATGTGGCCATCCAGCCAGTTCTTTATAAACCAAGTGGTCCATCTATCAAATTGATGTCTCTCCAATTTAGAGACAAGGATATGTGCAGATGTTGGATATAAATTAAGATACCCTATGGAAAACTTCTACTGTACTTCTGTAGGTGAATAAAACCATGCTTTTTGATCCATCTTGACAACCATTTAGATGTACTGCTCAGCTTTGTTTGCATTGCTTTTGTAAGTATATAGCTGATTATACAGATAGCTGCATGTTTGTTTTAATTGATGATTTTTGAATAATTGATTGGCAGGCTTCTGCAGCAGGGAGGTTACCTGTTGTGGTTTAAGCCCAGCCGTAACTCAGAAAAGCATGCAGTCTCTCTCTCGCTCCTCCCCACCCTTCCTTCCTCTCCCCCCCCAGCTCCTGGAGTGTTGGGGAGGAGAACAGAAAGAATGCAACTCCCAAGGGTTGAGATAAGAGCAGTCCTATAACTAAGGTGTAACACAAACTACTGCTGCTACCACCAATAACAATAATGATAAGGGAAATAACAAGGGAAGAGAATACAACTGCTCACCACCCAGCCC